>JAYGGG010000840.1:0-146630 GCA_036346245.1 Bonia amplexicaulis | reverse complement strand
AAAGCTGAAAATCGTGAGGTATAGGTCATGCTTTCGCCAAATATGTTCAAAAATAAAATTCCCAGATCGCCCGTAACCCTACAACGACTAGAAAAGTCGAAAATCGCATAGGTCACGCCGCCAAATATGTCGCGAAAATTAAAACTCGAACTGGTCCTAACTCCGTAACCACTAGAAAAGCCGAAAATCATGAGCTATAGGTCACGCCGACAAAATATGCTTTGAACAATAAGAATCCCTGACCGCCTCTGAACCAAGAAACGACTAGAAAAGCCGAAAATCGTGAGCTACTGTGTCACGCCACGAAATCGCCACGAGGAACAAAATTTCGACCGCCCCCAGAATCTGCTGAACGACTAGAAAAGCTGAAAATCGTGAGCTATACGCCACGCCGCCCAAATGTGATGCGAAAAAACTTTGAATCCAACGGAAGACCGAATGTTTAGAAAAGTTGAAAATCGTTAGCTATAGGTCACGCCGGGCAAATGTGCTCGAAAAATAAAACTCAGACCGGTCCCAGAACCCCGAACGACTAGAAAAGCTAAAATCGTGAGCTATAGGTCACGCCGACCAAAGCCGCCGAGAAACAAAAATCTTCTAATTCTCCGCAACCCCGCACGACTAGAAAAGTTGAAAATCGTGAGCTATAGGTCACACTTTCTACCAAATGTGCTCAAAATAAAATCCCCAGACCGCCCAGAACCCCACAACGACTAGAAAAGTCAAATCATGAGCTATAGGTCACGCCGATCAAATCGCTTTGACAAAAAATCTTCGAATTCTCCCAGAACTCGGCACGACTAGAAAGTCGAAAATCGTGACCTATAGGTCACGCCGCCAAATGTGTTCAAAATAAAATCCCCAGACCGCCCCAGAACCCTACAACAAGTAGAAATGTCGAAAATCGTGAGCTATAGGTCGTTTTCGCCAACCGCCCAATATATAAAATACCCTGACCAAGGCTTTAATGCCGAATGACTAGAAAAGCGTAAAATCATGAGCTATAGATCGCCTTTTCTACCAAATGAGTCGCGAAATAAAAATCCCCAAACCGCCTCGGTAACCTTAGAACTACTAGAAATGCCGAAAATCGTGAGCTATATGTCACGCTTTGGGCCAAATGTGTCATGAAAATTAAAATCCTCTGACCGCCCCAGAACCCCTAACGACTAGAAAAGTCGAAAATCATGAGCTATAGGTCACACTTTCGAGAAAATTTGCTCCCAAAAATAAAAATCATCTGACCGCCTCAGAACCCGTAAACGACTAGAAAAGCCGAAAATCGTGAGCTATAGGTCACGCCGCCGAATCGCCCGAGGAACAAAATTCTCGACTACTTTGCAACTGCTGAACGACTAGAAAAGCTTAAAATCGTGAGCTATGTGTCACGCCGCCCAAGTGTGATGCTAAAAATCCTCGAATCCTCCCAGAAGACCGAATGTTTAGAAAAGTTGAAAATCGTTAGCTATATGTCACGCCGCAAATGTGCTCAAGAAATAAAAACTCGACTGGTCCCAGAACCCCGAACGACTAGAAAAGCTGAAATTGTGAGCTATAGGTCACACTTTCACCAAATATGCCTCGAGAAACAAAAATCTTCAAATTCTCCGCAACCTCGGCACGACTAGAAAAGCTGAAAATCGTGAGCTATAGGTCACGCCGCCAAATGTGCTCCAAAAATAAAATCCCTGCACTAGCCCTAGAAACCTACAACGACTAGAAAAGCTGAAAATCGTGATCTATAGGTCACGCCGACCAAATCGCCGAGAAACTAACAATCTTCGGATTTCTTGTAACCCAAGCACCACTAGAAAAGTTGAAAATCGAGCTATAGATCGTATTCGCCAAATCGCACTAAAATATAAAATACCCGCTCACGCCTAACGCCGGAATGAATAGAAAAGTCGAAAATCGTGAGCTATAGTTCGCCTTTCTACCAAATGAGTTCAAAATAAAAATCCCAAACCGCCCGCTAACCTTAGAACGACTAGAAAAGCTAAAATCGTGAGCTATAGGTCACGCCGACCAAATCGCCCAAGAAACTAACAATCTTCGAATTCTCCCAACCCCGGCACGACTAGAAAAGTCGAAAATCGTGAGCTATAGGTCACGCTGGCCAAATGTGCTCCAAAAATAAAATCCCTGACCGCCCCAGAACCCCACAACGACTAGAAAAGTCAAATCGTGAGCTATAGGTCACTTCACCAAATCGCTTTGGGAAACAAAAATCTTCTAATTCTCCCAACCCCGGCAAGGCTAGAAAGTTGAAAATCGTGACCTATAGGTCACGCCGCAAAATATGCTCCGAACAATAAAAATCCTCGATCGCCTTCAGAACCCCTAACGACTAGAAAAGCTAAAAATCATGAGCTATAGGTCACGCCGACAAAATATGCTCCGAACAATAAAATCCTCGATCGCCCTTAACCCGTAAACGACTAGAAAAGCCGAAAATCGTGAGCTACAGTGTCACGCCACCGAATCGCCCGAGGAACAAAATTCTCGATCGCCTCCCAGAACTGCTGAACGACTAGAAAAGCTGAAAATCGTGAGCTATATGTCACGCCGCCCAAATGTGATGCGAAAAACTCAATCCTCCCAGAAGACCGGAATGTTTAGAAAAGTTGAAAATCGTTAGCTATAGGTCACACTTTCGCAAATGTGCTCGTAAAAATAAAATCCTCGGATTGGTCCAAGAACCCTTAACGACTAGAAAAGTCAAATCGTGAGCTATAGGTCACGCCGACCAAATCGCCGAGAAACAAAAATCTTCTAATTCTCCAAGAACTCGCACGACTAGAAAAGCTAAAAATCGTGAGCTATAGGTCACACTTTCGCCAAACGTGTTCAAAAATAAAAATCCCTGCACTCAGCCCTAGAAACCTACAACGACTAGAAAAGTCGAAAATCATGAGCTATAGGTCGTTTTCGCCAAATCTACTCGAAAATATAAAAATACCGGATCGCACGGCAGAACACCGGAATGACTAGAAAAGCTGAAAATCGTGAGCTATAGATCGCCTTTCTACCAAATGAGTTCAAAATAAAAATCCAAAATCGCCCAGAACCTTAGAACGACTAGAAAGCCGAAAATCGTGAGCTATAGGTCACGCCGCCAAATATGCCGCGAAAATTAAAATTTCGCGACCGGGCCGCAGAACCCCGAACGACTAGAAAAGTCAAAATCATGAGCTATAGGTCACGCTTTCAACAAAATATTCTCCGAACAATACAAATCTCGATCGCCTTTAACCCGTAAACGACAGAAAAGCTAAAAATCGTGAGCTACAGTCACGCCACCAAATCGCCCGAGGAACAAAATTTCCGATCGCTTTTAATCGTTGAACGACTAGAAAACCGAAAGTCGTGAGCTATATGTCACGCCGCCCAAATGTGATGCTAAAAATCCTCAAATCCTCCAGAAGACCGAATGTTTAGAAAAGCTGAAAATCGTTAGCTATAGGTCACGCCGCAAATGTGCTCGAAAATAAAAATCTCAACTTGTCCCAGAAACCCGAATGACTAGAAAAGTCAAATCGTGAGCTATAGGTCACGCCGACCATATCTCGCCGACAAACAAAAAATGTTCGAATTCTCCGTAGCCCCAAAGACGTCAAGAAAAGCTGAAAATCGTGAGCGCCACGCCGGGTCAAATGTGCTCAAAAATAAAAATCCCCAAACCGCCCGGTGAACCCTAGAACGACTAGAAAAGCTAAAACCGTGAGCTATAGGTCGTTTTCGCCAAATCGCTCCAAAATATAAAATACCCGATCGCGCTTTAACGCCGGAATGACTAGAAAAGTTGAAAATCGGGTCAGATCGCCTTTCTCGCAAATGAGCTCAAAATTAAAATCCCCAAACCGCCCTAGAACCTTAGAACGACTAGAAAGCTCGAAAATCGTGAGCCATAGGTCACGCCGCCAAATATGCCGCGAAATTAAAATCCCTGACCGCCTCGGTAACCCCGAACGACTAGAAAAGTCGAAAATCATGAGCTATATGTCACGCTTCGACAAAATATGTCCAAATTAAAATCCCTGACCGCCTTCAAGAACCCGTAAACGAGTAGAAAACTTAAAATCGTGAGCTAAGGTTACGCTGTCGAAATCTGCTCCGAGGAACAAAATTCACCCGACTGCTCCGGTAACCGTTGAACGACTACAAAATTTGAAAATCGTGAGCTATATGTCACACTTTCGCCCAAATGTGATGCGAAAAAATCCTCGAATCCTCCTAAGACCGAATGTTTAGAAAAGATGAAAATCGTTATTATAGGTCACGCCGGCAAATGTGCTCAAACAATAAAACTGGACCGGTCCCAGAACCCCTGAACGACTAAAAAGTCAAATCGTGAGCTATAGGTCATGCTTTCACCAAATCGCCGAGAAACTAACAATCTTCGAATTCTATGGTAACCCAAGCACGACTAGAAAAGTCGAAAATCGTGAGCTATAGGTCACGCCGCCAAATGTGCTCCAAAAATAAAAATCCCAGACCGCCCCAGAACCCTACAACGACTAGAAAAGCTGAAATCGTGAGCTATAGGTCACGCCAACCAAATCGCTTTGGGAAAAAAATTTTCGAATTCTCCCAGAACCCCGGCACGACTAGAAAGTCGAAAATCGTGACCTATAGGTCACGCCGCCAAATGTGTCCAAAAATAAAATCCCTGACACAGCCCAGAACCCTACAACGACTAGAAAAGTCGAAAATCGTGAGCTATAGGTCGCCACCAACCGCCCAAAGTATAAAATACCCTGATCGCGCCGGCCACACTGAATGACTAGAAAAGTCGAAAATCTCAACTATAGATCGCCTTTCGCCAAATGAGTTCAAAAATAAAAATCCCCAAACCGGCTTGGTAACCTTAGAATGACTAGAAAGCTGAAAATCGTGAGCTATAGGTCACGCGGCCAAATGCGCCGCGAAATTAAAATCCCTGACCGCCCTGAACCCCGAACGACTAGAAAAGCCGAAAATCATGAGGTATAGGTCACGCCGAGAAAATATGTCCGAAAATAAAAACCCTGATTGCCCCTTGAACCCGTAAACGACTAGAAAAGCCGAAAATCATGAGCTATATGTCACGCCGCCCAAATGTGATGCGAAAAAATCCTTGAATCCTCCTAGAAGACCGAATGTTTAGAAAAGTTGAAAATCGTTAGCTATAGGTCACGCCGCAAATGTACTCGAAAATAAAAACTCGATCGCCCCAGAACCCCTAACGACTAGAAAAGCTGAAATCGTGAGCGATAGGTCACGCCACCAAATCGCCGAGAAACTAACGATCTTGGGAATTCTCGGGAACCCAAGCACGACTAGAAAAGCTGAAAATCGTGAGGTATAGGTCACGCCGCCAAATGTGTTCCAAAAATAAAACCCCTGATCGTCCCCAGAACCCTACAACGATTAGAAAGTCAAATCGTGAGCTATAGGTCACGCCGATCAAATCCGCCTTGACAAACAAAAATCTTCGAATTCTCCAGAACTCGCACGACTAGAAAGCCGAAAATCGTGACCTATAGGTCACGCCGCCAAATGTGTTCAAAAATAAAAATCCCCAGACCGCCCAGAACCCTACAACAACTAGAAATGCCGAAAATCGTGAGCTATAGGTCGTTTTCGCCAACCGCCCAATATATAAAATACCCGATCAAGGCTTAATGCCGAATGACTAGAAAAGCGTAAAACTCGAGCTATAGATCGCCTTTTCTACCAAATGAGTCCGCAAATAAAAATCCCCAAACCGCCCGGTAACCTTAGAACTACTAGAAATGTCGAAAATCGTGAGCTATAGGTCACGCTTTGGGCCAAATGTGCCGCGAAAATTAAAAATCCTGACCGCCCCAGAACCCTGAACGACTAGAAAAGTCGAAAATCATGAGCTATAGGTCACGCCGAGAAAATTTGCTCCCAAAATAAAAGTCCCTGACCGCCCCAGAACCCGTAAACGACTAGAAAAGCCGAAAATCGTGAGCTATAGGTCACGCCACAAATCGCCCGAGGAACAAAATTTCGACTACCCAGAACTGCTGAACGACTAGAAAAGCTGAAAATCGTGAGCTATGTGTCACGCCGCCCAAATGTGATGCGAAAAAATCCTCGAATCCTCCCAGAAGACCGAATGTTTAGAAAAGTTGAAAATCGTTAGCTATATGTCACGCCGCAAAGGTGCTCAAGAAATTAAAACTCGATCGGTCCAGAACCCCGAACGACTAGAAAAGTCAAATCGTGAGCTATAGGTCACACTTTCACCAACCGCCGAGAAACGTAAAATCTTCAAATTCTCTCGTAACCCCGGCACGACTAGAAAAGCTGAAAATCGTGAGCTATAGGTCACGCCGCCAAATGTGTCAAAAATAAAAACCCTAGACCGCCCCAGAACCCTACAATGACTAGAAAAGTCGAAAATCGTGAGCTATAGGTCGTTTTCGCCAAACTGCTCCAAAATATAAAATACCCGATCGCTACGGAACATTGGAATGACTAGAAAGGTCGAAAATCGTGAGCTATACATCGCCTTCGCCAAATGAGCTCCAAAAATAAAAAGCCCCAAACCGCCCAAGAACCTTATAACGACTAGAAAAGTCGAAAATCGTGAGCTACTGTGTCACGCTTTTGTAAATCGCCCGAGGAACAAAATTTCGATCGCCCCCAGAATCTGAGCGACTAGAAAAGCTGAAAATCGTGAGCTATATGTCACGCCGCCCAAATGTGATGCGAAAAATCTCGAATCCTCCCAGAAGACCGAATGTTTGGAAAAGTTGAAAATCGTTAGCTATAGGTCACGCCGCAAATGTGCTCAGAAAATAAAACTCGGACTGGTCCCAGAACCCTGAACGACTAGAAAAGTCAAATCGTGAGCTATAGGTCACGCCACCAAATCGCCTCGAGAAGCAAAAATCTTCAAATTCTCCCAGAACCCTCGCACGACTAGAAAAGCTGAAAATCGTGAGCTATAGGTCATGCTTTCGCCAAATGTGTCCGAAAATAAAATTCCCTGACCGCCCAAGAACCCTACAACGACTAGAAAAGTCGAAAATCGTTAGCTATAGGTCGTTTTCGCCAACCGCCCAAAATATAAAATACCCGATCGCTACCGGTAACGCTGGAATGACTAGAAAGGCTAAAATCGAGAGCTATAGATCGCCTTTTCGCCAAATGAGTCTCAAAATAAAAGCTCCAAACCGCCCAAGAATAATAGAACGACTAGAAAAGTCGAAAATCGTGATCTATAGGTCACGCCGCCAAATATGCCGCGAAAATTAAAAATCCCTGCATTGGCGGTAACCCGTAACCACTAGAAAAGCCGAAAATCATGAGCTATAGGTCACGCCGACAAAATATGTCCGAAATTAAAAATCCTGACCGCCGGAACCCGTAAACGACTAGAAAAGCCGAAAATCGTGAGCTGTGTCACGCTTTGACGAAACCGCCCGAGGAACAAAATTTCCGACTTCTCCGTAAACCGCTGAACATCTAGAAAAGCGTAAAATCGTGAGCTATATGTCACGCCGCCCAAATGTGATGCGAAAAGAAACTTTGAACCTCCTAAAGGCCGGATTGTTTAGAAAAGTTGAAAATCGTTAGCTATAGGTCACACTTTGGGCAAATGTGCTCGAAAAATAAAAATCCCTAGATGGTCCAAGAACCACTTAACGACTAGAAAAGTCAAATCGTGAGCTGCTGTGTCACGCCGACCAAATCGCCGAGAACAAAAATCTTCGAATTCTCCTATGACCCCGCACGAGTAGAAAAGGTAAAATCGTGAGCTATAGGTCACGCTTTGGGCCAAATGTGTTCAAAAATAAAATCCCTGACCGCCCAGAACCCTACGACTAGAAAAGTCGAAAATCGTGAGCTATAGGTCGCTTTCGCAAAATCGCCCAAAATATAAAATGCCCGACCGCACCGGTAACGCTGAAGGACTAGAAAGGCTAAAATCATAAGTTATAGATCAATCTTTCGCCAAATGAGTTCAAAAAATCCCCAAACCGCCCAGAACCTTAGAACGACTAGAAAGCGTAAAATCGTGAGCTATAGGTCACGCCGCCAAATATGGTGCGAAAATTAAAATCCTCGACCGCCCGGTGAACCCCGAACGACTAGAAAAGCTGAAAATCACGAGCTATAGGTCACGCCGACAAAATATGCTCCGAAATAAAAACTCTGACCGCCTCGTGAACCTAGAAACGAATAGAAAAGTCGAAAATCGTGAGCTACTGTGTCACGCCACGAAATCGCCCGTGGAACAAAATTTCGATCGCCCCAGAATCGCTGAACGACTAGAAAAGCTGAAAATCGTGAGCTATGTGTCACGCCGCCCAAATGTGTGCGACAAAATCCATCGAATCCTCCAAGAAGACCGAATGTTCGTAAAAGATGAAAATCGTTAGCTATAGGTCACGCTTGACAAATGTGCTCGAAAATAAAAATCTCGGATCGGTCCCACGACCCTAACGACTAGAAAAGTCAAGTCGCGAGCTATAGGTCACGCCGACCAAATCGCCGAGAAACAAAAATCTTCTAATTCTCCCAACCTTGGCACGACTAGAAAAGCCGAAAATCGTGAGCTATAGGTCACGCCGCCAAATGTGTTCAAAAATAAAAACCCAGACCGCCCAGAACCCAACAACGACTAGAAAAGCCGAAAATCGTGAGCTATAGGTCGCTTTCGCCAAATCGCCCAAAATATAAAAATACGCTGATCGCGCAGAATGCCGGAATGACTAGAAAAGTCGAAAATCGTGAGCTATAGATCGCCTTTTGGTCAAATGAGTTCAAAAATAAAATCCCCAAACCGCCTCGGTAACCTTAGAATGACCGAAAGTCGAAAATCGTGAGCTATATGTCACGCCGCCAAATGTGTTCAAAATTAAAATCCTGACAGTCCCAGAACCCGAACGACTAGAAAAGCCGAAAATCATGAGCTATAGGTCACGCCGACAAAATATGCTCAAAAATAAAAATCTCTGACCGCCTTGCTACCCGTAAACGAATAGAAAAGCCGAAAATCGTGAGCTATAGGTCACGCCACCGAATCGCCCGAGGGACAAAATTTCGACCGCCCCAGAACTGCTGAACGAGTAGAAAGCTGAAAATCGTGAGCTATATGTCACGCCGCTATATGTGGTGCGAAAAATCCTCGAATCCTCTAGTAAGACCGAAATATTTAGAAAAGTTGAAAATCGTTAGCTATAGGTTACGTTTTCGGCCAAATGTGCTGCGAAAATTAAAAATCCTGACCGCCCTAGAATCATGAACGACTAGAAAAGCTGAAAATCATGAGCTATAGGTCACGCTATCGACAAAATATGCTCCAAAATAAAAACCTGACCGCCTCTGCTACCCGTAAACTAATAGAGTACGTGGTTTGCTCTCTAGTGTGTTTTTCTCGACAGCTGTTGTTCTGGAGTCATATGGGGTAGATAAGAGTTAGTCTGAGTCATTAGTATTCTCTATCTATTCTATGCTTTAAGGACTGCCTATTTTCTGATTTCTTTGCCAGCTTCTCATTTTTATTTCTTTGGTTCAGGGGGAGTTCATTTGGGAACTTCTAGATCTTAATATTGATATAACTCAACTTGAACTAAAAGTTGCATCTCAAGTTAAGGGAGAGCTGGATTTTCTTCATTTGTTTTGTAATATAACCTAATGGAGCCTTGATTATTATCCACCATGACATGTTTTCATTATATTACATCTTGCCATGATTTGTGCTCCATTGCTAATTTGATCATGACTTTATATGTGTAGTCAAGTCTTTGCCATGATAGGTTAATTAAAATGATAAATTTGACCTAATTCATGTCATGTTCATATTTGAGACTAGTCAGCTTTGTGTTATCCTTTTATGGTTCATGCCATGTCAAATAGGCTGAGTTGAGTCTTGAATCATTGTTGAGCAATAGATTGAGCTATATTAGTTTCTTGATGACACATAAGTTAGTACAATCTATTAAAAGCAAAAGATCTCTTTGTGCGAAAAACCGATCTCACCAATTCCTTCTCATGAGACGGCTTGCCATTGCACAAGGCATGAACTCGGGGAGATTTGATGACCAAGATCATCTTCTTAAGCTCATTGCTTGAAGTGGTCACATAAGGCTTGAGGTCTAGCACATGACTAAACAAAAAATGGTTGGAAACAATCATATGATTTCTAAAGTCAAAGTTTGTCAATTGTGCTAAATTGCTAAAAGTTCAATGTACTCCAACAATTATATCATTCTTGAACTAGTAGCACTCTAGTTGACTCAACACTAGCTTCTGCCCATTTAGCTTATTGACATGGCCTGCCTTATTTCCTCGGATACATCTAGCTAGACTAAAATCATGTTTGACTTGACTTGCTAAGCACTTTCACTAAAATTCAGATTATGCTTTATCTCGCTTAGCTTCACTTTACATACACAACATGATCTTTGTAGCATACTTGTATGTTATGGCTTGTGTAATACATTATGGTCATTTTGGATAATTCTCATGGCTCTAAATGCCTAGAATAAACAAACTTCAGCCATTTCATCCATTTTCATAACTTTTTCTCCTTCCTTTATTCTTGATGGGTTTATTGCCAAAAGGGGGAGAATAGTGGTAGAAAAAGCCACTTCGGAGCTTTGAAGAAAAAATGTTCTTTCTTTTTGCTCCTTCTGTCAACATGGTCATTAGCTTCACTCTTTACTTATGGACCATGTTAGACTCTTCAAACTCAACTTTGTGCTTTTTTGGTGTTTGTCAATATACTCATCAAGGGGAGATTGAGAGACCATGTGGAGGTCATCCCATTGTGAGTGATGAGTAATTGACATCCTGCTTCCAAAAGTCTAGTTTGAGTTTGGCCCTGTTCGGACTCGACGCTGCATGGGTGCAACGGCTTGGTCGGACTTTGGTCAAACTTAGTCGTATGGGTTAGGATGTATATTCTATTGATGCGACATGTTTGATTTTGTTTATGCTATTTACGCTGCTCATGTATCGAAGCGTGCTATTTGACGTGTTTTCTTGTCTCGTAGTCCGCAGACAATGAGGCGAGTCGTGGCGAGACACAAGGGACCGGACTAGGCGCAGTGGCGTTGAGGTTAGAACGGTCGTGATGTGTCAAGACGACGGACTCGAGGTGGTTGCGAGGCGGCGAGGCAAGGAGCGCGAAGCTTCCTGAAGGTGCGTGAGGGGCGAAACGGGAATTTCGCAAAGCCGCACAAGCGGGAGATGGTCTGTTAGGTTTAGCCGCGAACGGGTTGGAGACCCGTAGCCAAGGGCTATAACAGAGGTGAGGGGCTGCATACCCCTTAGGACACTATAGAGAGAGTTAGGGTTCCAAGAGTTCATTCCTTGTGTGTTGTGTTCCTCCCAAGAAGCTTGTGAGGCTCTTGGTGTTTTGAGGATTAAGAGATGGAGAGAGTGAGAGTTGTTTGATCCTTCATGTAATTTCTTTTCGCATTCAAATGTACAGCGTATGGGGACGATTCTTTTATTTCGCTTTGATTCAATGAATGGAAATCAAGTTTTCTTATGACTTGTTCTAGTTCTTGCTCTTTGTTATCTTTCCTGCCTCTAGTTCTTGCTTGAAATGATTTGGTGATCCTTTCTTTGTTTCTTTGGCGAAAGTATTTGGTCGTAATTTCTTCTTCCCGTGCTAACCGCTTTTAGCTCCTACCGAAAGACTCTAGCGCCAGTGATCGCCAAGAAACCGATTGCTCCCGCGTAATCTGGTTTCTTCATCGCCGCTTATTTCTTTCTTTGCCGAAAGCTTGAAGATTGTATGCTGTGGTATTCACTACCGAATTGAATGATTGAGCTGTGCCAAACTGCTTTTCACTATGCCGAATCAAGTTCTTCTTCCGAATCTGTGGTATAATCTCCACCAACAAGAGTGGGCAACAGCAGCCGATTTCATTTTTCCGTCCGATTAAGTCTTTCTTAGCGCAGATCGCCCTTCGAACCGCATCTCCCATTTCGCTTTGTTTCGTGCGGCAACAACTTTGGGTACAATATTTGGCCGCTCTTTTCCTTTTGCAAGAGCGCAGTGGTACTCATTCCAACTTTCCTTTTCACTCGCTGCTTGTCGCCGTGTTCCCCGCCGTTTACGCTTTGCTTTTTGCTTTACTTTTTCAAGTGGCGCTTTGTTTTCTTTTGTTTCGCACCCAGCTCATGGCAAGATGTGTCTAGCCGTATTGTTTGAGTTTACTTTCTGCTGAGCGCTTAGTTGAACACATCTCTTTGTCTTTCTTTGGTTGATGTTTACGATCATTTGTTTAGCTTTGCTATCCTTCGTCACGCATTTCGCTTAGCGTACTTCAAGATGATTTCGCTTTAGGTCGCACCGCCAAAAATTTCAGCAGCAGCTTTCATCTTTCATTTTCGAGAAGCAGCAGCTTGCCTCGTTTTCCCGCCGTGGTAGCGTTTTCTCCGTGGTTTCTTTGCCGTGGCGCTATTTTCATTGCTGCGCCGTGAGTGCGCTGCCTTGCCATGGTAATCGCTTTTAAGTCGCTTTCACCGCCGTGGCAACTCATTTCGCAATTTCTTGCCAATCAACTGTGATGGACTCTTAGTGGTTTTAATCTATGCAATGTTTTTCCGCCAAATTTTGTTCTCGCTGACTCGTGAGCCGGGTTTTTCTTCTTCATAGCTCTTCCTACCCATCGAGGGTAAAGTTTTGTGATACTTGTCGGGGATAATTTAATTCACGACATTCACCCCTCCGCCGCCATTTCGTCCCACAAAAGTCGAAAATCGTGAGCTACGATCACGCCGCCGAATCGCTCGAGAAACAAAATTTCCGATCGCCCCAGAACTGCTGAACGACTAGAAAAGCTGAAAATCGTGAGCTATATGTCACGCCGCCCAAATGTGATGCGAAAAATCCTCGAATCCTCCCAGAAGACCGAATGTTTAGAAATGTTAAAATCGTTAGCTATAGGTCACGCCGCAAATGTGCTCGAAAATAAAACCTCGCACTAGTCCCAGAACCCAAACGACTAGAAAAGTCAAATCGTGAGCTATAGGTCACGCTTAGACCAAATCGCCGAGAAACTAAAAATCTTTGGAATTCTCCGCAACCCTAGCACGACTAGAAAAGTCGAAAATCGTGAGCTATAGGTCGCCGCCAACCGCTCCAAAATATAAAATACGCGATTGCGCCTTAGAACGCCGGAATGACTAGAAAAGTCAAAATCGTGAGCTATAGATCGCCTTTTCACAAATGAGCTCAAAAATAAAATCCCCAAACCGCCCGGTAACCTTAGAATGACCGTAAAAGTCAAAATCGTGAGTTATAGGTCACGCTTGGCCAAATGTGCTCCGAAGTAAAAATCTCTGACAGTTCTTAGAAACCCGAACGACTAGAAAAGCCGAAAATCATGAGCTATAGGTCACGCCGACAAAATATGCTCCGAAAATAAAAATCCTGACCGCCTTTGCTACCCGTAAACGAATTGAAAAGTCAAAATCGTGAGCTATAGGTCACGCCAAATCGCCCGAGGGACAAAATTTCGATCGCCCAGAACTGCTGAACGAGTAGAAAAGTTGAAAATCGTGAGCTATATGTCACGCCGCCCATATGTGGTGCGAAAAACCTCGAATCCTCTAGTAAGACCGAATATTTAGAAAAGTTGAAAATCGCTAGCTATAGGTCACGCCGGCAATTGTGCTCGGAATAATAAAATCCCGGCTCGTCCAGAACCCCGAACGACTAGAAAAGCTGAAATCGTGAGCTATAGGTCACACTTTCGACCAAATCCGCCGAGAAACAAAAATCTTTGAATTCTCCCAGAACCTTGGCACGACTAGAAAAGTCGAAAATTTTGAGCTATAGGTCACGCTTACCAAATATGTTGCAAAATTAAAATCACCGAATGGCCCAGAACCTTAACGACTAGAAAAGTCGAAAATCGTGAGCTATAGGTCACCTTTTCGCCAAATGTGTCACGAAAATTAAAAATCTCTGACAGTCCCCAGAACCCCTAACGACTAGAAAAGCCGCAAATCATTAGCTATAGGTCACGCCGACAAAATATGCTCAAAATAAAAATCCTGACCGCCTCAGAACCAAGAAACGACTAGAAAAGTCAAAATCGTGAGCTACGTGTCACGCCACCAAATCGCTCGAGAAACAAAATTTCGATCGCCCCAGAATGCTGAACGACTAGAAAAGCTGAAAATCGTGAGCTATATGTCACGCCGCCCAAATGTGATGCGAAAAATCCTCGAATCCTCCCAGAAGACCGAATGTTTAGAAAAGTTGAAAATCGTTAGCTATAGGTCACGCCGCAAATGTGCTTGGAAAATAATAATCCTCGACTAGTCCCAGAACCCTAACGACTAGAAAAGTCAAATCGTGAGCTATAGGTCACGCTTAGACCAAATCGCCGAGAAACTAAAATCATCGGAATTCTCCGCAACCCCGGCACGACTAGAAAAGCTGAAAATCGTGAGCTATAGGTCACGCCACCAAATGTGTTCAAAATAAAAATCCTGACAGTCCTTGAACCCCGAACGACTAGAAAAGCTGAAAATCATGAGCTATAGGTCACGCCGGCAATTGTGCTCGAATAATAAAATCTCGAGGCTCGTCCGAACCCCGAACGACTAGAAAAGCTGAAATCATGAGCTATAGGTCACGCCGACCAAATCGCCGAGAAACAAAAATCTTTGAATTCTCCAGAACCTTGGCACGACTAGAAAAGTGAAAATTTTGAGTTATAGGTCACGCCGCCAAATATGTTGCAAAATTAAAATCACCGGACCGGCCCAGAACCCCGAACGACTAGAAAAGCCGAAAATCGTGAGCTATAGGTCACGCCGCCAAATGTGCCGCGAAAATTGAAAATCTTGACAGTCTTGCCAGAACCCGTAAACGACTAGAAAAGCCGAAAATCGTGAGCTAGAGGTCACGCCGCCGAATCGCCCGAGGAACAAAATTCTCGATCGCCCAGAACTATTGAACGACTAGAAAACCCGAAAATCGTGAGCTATATGTCACGCCGCCCAAATGTGATGCGAAAAATCCTCGAATCCTCCCAGAAGACCGAATGTTTAGAAAAGTTGAAAATCGTTAGCTATAAGTCACGCCGGCAAATGTGCTCGAAAAATAAAAATCTGCATTAGTCCCAGAACCCTAACGACTAGAAAAGTCGAAATCGTGAGCTATAGGTCACGCCACCAAATCGCCCGAGAAGCAAAAATCTTCGAATTCTCCCAACCCGGCACGACTAGAAAAGCCGAAAATCCCGAGCTATAGGTCACGCCGCCAAATGTGTTCAAAAATAAAAATCCCTGACCGCCCAGAACCCTACAACGACTAGAAAAGCCGAAACCGTGAGCTATAGGTCGCTTTTCGCCAACCGCCCAAAATATGAAAATACCCGCATCGCGCAGAACGCTGGAATGACTAGAAAAGTCGAAAATCGTGAGCTATAGATCGCCTTCTACCAAATGAGTTCAAAAATAAAAATCCCAAACCGCCTCGGTAACCTTAGAATTACTAGAAAAGTCGAAAATCGTGAGCTATATGTCACGCCGACCAAATGTGCTTGAAAATTAAAAATCTCTGACAGTCCCCAGAACCCCGAACGACTAGAAAAGTCGCAAATCATGAGCTACAGTCACGCCGACAAAATATGTTCAAAATAAAAACTTGACTACCCCGGCTACCCATAAACGAATAGAAAAGCCGAAAATCGTGAGCTATAGGTCACGCCACCGAATCGCCCGAGGGACAAAATTTCCGATCGCTCCCAGAACTGCTGAACGAGTAGAAAAGCTGAAAATCGTGAGCTATATGTCACGCCGCCCATATGTGGTGCGAAAAACCTTGAATCCTCTAGTAAGACCGAATATTTAGAAAAGTTGAAAATCGTTAGCTATAGGTCACGCCGCAATTGTGCTCGAATAATAAAATCCCGGCTCGTCCAGAACCCCTAACGACTAGAAAAGCTGAAATCGTGAGCTATAGGTCACGCCGACCAAATCGCCCGAGAAACAAAAATCTTTGAATTCTCCCAACCTTGGCACGACTAGAAAAGCTGAAAATTTTGAGCTATAGGTCACGCCGCCAAATATGTTGCAAAATTAAAATCACCGGACCGCCCAGAACCCCGAACGACTAGAAAAGCTGAAAATCGTGAGCTATAGGTCACCTTTTCGCCAAATGTGTCGCGAAATTAAAAATCTCTGACAGTCCCGCAGAACCCCGAACGACTAGAAAAGCCGCAAATCATGAGCTATAGGTCACGCCGACAAAATATGTCCGAAAATAAAAATCCTGACCGCCCCAGAACCAAGAAACGACTAGAAAAGCTGAAAATTGTGAGCTACACGTCACGCCACCGAACCGCCTCGAGAAACAAAATTCTCATCGCCCCAGAATCTGCTGAACGACAAGAAAAGCTGAAAATCGTGAGCTATATGTCACGCCGCCCAAATGTGATGCTAAAAATCCTCGAATCCTCCCAGAAGACCGTAATGTTTAGAAAAGTTGAAGATCATTAGCTACAGTGTCACGCCGCAAATGTGCTCGTAAAAATAAAACTCGCACTAGTCCCAGAACCCCTAACGACTAGAAAAGTCGAAATCGTGAGCTATAGATCACGCTTAGACCAAATCGCCGAGAAACTAAAAATCTTCGAATTCTCCGCAACCCCGCACGACTAGAAAAGCTGAAAATCGTGAGCTATAGGTCACGCCGCCAAATGTGTCAAAAATAAAAATCCTGACAGTCCCAGAACCCTAACGACTAGAAAAGCTGAAAACTCGAGCTATAGGTCACGCCGGCAATTGTGCTCGAATAATAAAATCCCTGGCTCGTCCCAGAACCCTGAACGACTAGAAAAGCTGAAATCATGAGCTATAGGTCACGCCGACCAAATCCGCCGAGAAACAAAAATCTTTGGAATTCTCCTAACCTTGGCACGACTAGAAAGCTGAAAATCGTGAGCTATAGGTCACGCCGCCAAATATGTTGCAAAATTAAAATCACCGGACCGCCCAAGAACCCCTGAACGACTAGAAAAGCTGAAAATCGTGAGCTATAGGTCACGCTTACCAAATGTGTCGAAATTAAAAATCCTGACAGCCCCAGAACCCGTAAACGACTAGAAAAGCTAAAATCGTGAGCTAGAGGTCACGCCACCAAATCGCCCGAGGAACAAAATTCCGACCGCTCCCAGAACCATTGAACGACTAGAAAAGCTGAAAATCGTGAGCTATATGTCACGCCGCCCAAATGTGATGCGAAAAAACTCGAATCCTCCCAAAGACCGAATGTTTAGAAAAGTTGAAAATCGTTAGCTATAAGTCACGCCGCAAATGTGCTCGAAAAATAAAATCCTCAGACTAGTCCCAGAACCCTAACGACTAGAAAGTCAAATCGTGAGCTATAGATCACGCTTAGACTAAATCGCCGAGAAACTAAAAATCTTCGAATTCTCCGCAACCTCGGCACGACTAGAAAAGCTGAAAATCGTGAGCTATAGGTCACGCCACCAAATGTGTCAAAATAAAAATCTCTGACAGTCTCAGAACCCCGAACGACTAGAAAAGCTCGAAAATCATGAGCTATAGGTCACGCCGGCAATTGTGCTCGAATAATAAAATCCCGGCTCGTCCCAGAACCCCGAACGACTAGAAAAGCTGAAATCATGAGCTATAGGTCACGCCGACCAAATCGCCGAGAAACAAAAATCTTGGAATTCTCCCAGAACCTTGGCACGACTAGAAAAGCTGAAAATTTTGAGTTATAGGTCACGCCGCCAAATATGTTGCAAAATTAAAATCACCGGACCGCCCCAGAACCCCGAACGACTAGAAAAGCCGAAAATCGTGAGCTATAGGTCACGCTTACCAAATGTGCCGCGAAATTGAAAATCTCTGACAGTGCCCTAGAACCCGTAAACGACTAGAAAAGTCGAAAATCGTGAGCTAGAGGTCACGCCACCAATCGCCCGAGGAACAAAATTCTCCGATCGCCCAGAACTATTGAACGACTAGAAAACCCGAAAATCGTGAGCTATATGTCACGCCGCCCAAATGTGATGCGAAAAATCAATCCTCCCAGAAGACCGAATGTTTAGAAAAGTTGAAAATCGTTAGCTATAAGTCACGCCGCAAATGTGCTCGGAAAATAAAAACTCGTACTAGTCCCAGAACCCCGAACGACTAGAAAAGTCAAATCGTGAGCTATAGGTCACGCCGACCAAATCCGCCTCGAGAAGCAAAATCTTCGAATTCTTCTAACCCCGCACGACTAGAAAAGTCGAAAATCCCGAGCTATAGGTCACGCCGCCAAATGTGTTCAAAAATAAAAACCTCAGACCGCCCCAGAACCCTACAACGACTAGAAAAGCCGAAACCGTGAGCTATAGGTCGCTTTTCGCCAAATCGCCCAAAATATGAAAATACCCGCATCGCGCAGAACGCCGAATGACTAGAAAAGTCGAAAATCGTGAGCTATAGATCGCCTTTCTACCAAATGAGCTCCAAAATAAAATCCCCAAACCGGCCTCGGTAACCTTAGAATTACTAGAAAAGTCGAAAATCGTGAGCTATAGGTCACGCCGACCAAATGTGCCGCGAAAATTAAAATCTCTGACAGTCCTTCAGAACCCCGAACGACTAGAAAAGCCGCAAATCATGAGCTACTGTGTCACGCCGAAAAATATGTTCAAAATAAAAAACCTGACTACCCTGCCACCCATAAACGAATAGAAAAGTCGAAAATCGTGAGCTATAGGTCACGCCACGAATCGCCCGAGGGACAAAATTTCGATCGCTCCCAGAACTGCTGAACGAGTAGAAAAGCTGAAAATCGTGAGCTATATGTCACGCCGCCCATATGTGGTGCGAAAAACCTTGAATCCTCTAGTAAGACCGAATATTTAGAAAAGTTGAAAATCGTTAGCTATAGGTCACGCCGGCAATTGTGCTCGGAAATAAAATCCCGGGCTCGTCCCAGAACCCCGAACGACTAGAAAAGCTGAAATCGTGAGCTATAGGTCACGCCGACCAAATCGCCGAGAAACAAAAATCTTTGAATTCTCCTAGAACCTTGGCACGACTAGAAAAGCTGAAAATTTTGAGCTATAGGTCACGCCGCCAAATATGTTGCAAAATTAAAATCACCGGACCGCCCCAGAACCCTAACGACTAGAAAAGCCGAAAATCGTGAGCTATAGGTCACCTTTTCTTAAAAATCCAAATGTAGAAAAGCTAAAATCGTGAGCTAGAAAATTAAAAACTCTGACAGGCCCTGTGAACCCCGAACGACTAGAAAAGTCGCAAATCATGAGCTATAGGTCACGCCGACAAAATATGTCACGCCGCCAAATATGTTGCAAAATTAAAAATCACCTGGACTGGCCCAAGAACCCTGAATCGACTAGAAAAGCTGAAAATCCAAATAAAAATCCTGACCGCCTGCAGAACCAAGAAACGACTAGAAAAGTCGAAAATTGTGAGCTACAGGTCACGTCACCAAATCGCTTCGAGAAACAAAATTTCTATCGCCCCAGAACTGCTGAACGACAAGAAAAGCTGAAAATCGTGAGCTATATGTCACGCCGCCCAAATGTGATGCGAAAAATCCTCGAATCCTCCCAGAAGACCGTAATGTTTAGAAAAGTTGAAAATCATTAGCTATAAGTCACGCCGCAAATGTGCTCGTAAAAATAAAAATCCTCGTACTAGTCCCAGAACCCCTAACGACTAGAAAAGTCAAATCGTGAGCTATAGATCACGCTTAGACCAATCGCCGAGAAACTAAAAATCTTCGAATTCTCCGCAACCCCGCACGACTAGAAAAGCTGAAAATCGTGAGCTATAGGTCACGCCACCAAATGTGTCCAAAATAAAAAACTCTGACAGCCCCAGAACCCCGAACGACTAGAAAAGTCGAAAATCATGAGCTATAGGTCACGCCGGCAATTGTGCTCGGAATAATAAAATCCCGGGCTCGTCCCAGAACCCTGAACGACTAGAAAAGTCAAATCATGAGCTATAGGTCACGCCGACCAAATCGCCGAGAAACAAAAATCTTTGAATTCTCCCAACCTTGGCACGACTAGAAAAGTCTGAAAATCGTGAGCTATAGGTCACGCCGCCAAATATGTTGCAAAATTAAAAATCACCGGACCGCCCAAGAACCCCGAACGACTAGAAAAGCCAAAATCGTGAGCTATAGGTCACATTTTCGCCAAATGTGCCGCGAAAATTGAAAATCTCTGACAGTCTGGTGAACCCGTAAACGACTAGAAAAGCTAAAAATCGTGAGCTAGAGGTCACGCCACCGAAATCGCCCGAGGAACAAAATTTCCGACCGCCCCCAGAACTATTGAACGACTAGAAAACCTGAAAATCGTGAGCTATATGTCACGCCGCCCAAATGTGATGCGAAAAATCCTCGAATCCTCCAGAAGACCGAATGTTTAGAAAAGTTGAAAATCGTTAGCTATAAGTCACGCCGCAAATGTGCTCGGAAAATAAAATCCCGTACTAGTCCCAGAACCCCGAACGACTAGAAAAGCTCAAATCGTGAGCTATAGGTCACGCCGACCAAATCGCCGAGAAACAAAAATCTTCGAATTCTCCTGAACCTCGCACGACTAGAAAAGCTGAAAATCTCGAGCTATAGGTCACGCCGCCAAATGTGTTCAAAAATAAAATCCCTGACCGCCCTAGAACCCTACAACGACTAGAAAAGCCGAAACCGTGAGCTATAGGTCGCCGCCAAATCGCTCCAAAATATGAAAATACCCGCATCACACGAACGCTGAATGACTAGAAAAGTCGAAAATCGTGAGCTATAGATCGCCTTTCTACCAAATGAGTTCAAAAATAAAAATCCCCAAACCGGCTCGGTAACCTTAGAATTACTAGAAAAGTCGAAAATCGTGAGCTATAGGTCACGCCGACCAAATGTGCCGCGAAAATTAAAAATCCTGACAGCCCCAGAACCCCGAACGACTAGAAAAGCCGCAAATCATGAGCTATAGTGTCACGCCAAAAAATATGTCCAAAAATAAAAATCCTGACTACCTCGCTACCCATAAACGAATAGAAAAGTCGAAAATCGTGAGCTATAGGTCACGCCGCCGAAATCGCCCGAGGGACAAAATTTCCGATCGCCCCAGAACTGCTGAACGAGTAGAAAGCTGAAAATCGTGAGCTATATGTCACGCCGCCCATATGTGGTGCGAAAAACCTTGAATCCTCTAGTAAGACCGAATATTTAGAAAAGTTGAAAATCGTTAGCTATAGGTCACGCCGCAATTGTGCTCGGAATAATAAAATCCCGGCTCGTCCCAGAACCCCGAACGACTAGAAAAGCTGAAATCGTGAGCTATAGGTCACGCCGACCAAATCGCCTCGAGAAACAAAAATCTTTGAATTCTCCAGAACCTTGGCACGACTAGAAAAGCTGAAAATTTTGAGCTATAGGTCACGCCGCCAAATATGTTGCAAAATTAAAATCACCGGACCGCCCCAGAACCCTAACGACTAGAAAAGCTGAAAATCGTGAGCTATAGGTCACCTTTTCGCCAAATGTGCTGCGAAAATTAAAATCCTGACAGTCCCGCAGAACCCCGAACGACTAGAAAAGCCGCAAATCATGAGCTATAGGTCACGCCGACAAAATATGTCCGAAAATAAAAATCCTGACCGCCTTTAACCAAGAAACGACTAGAAAAGCTGAAAATCGTGAGCTACTGTGTCACGCCACCAAATCGCTCGAGAAACAAAATTTCATCGCTCCCAGAATCTGCTGAACGACAAGAAAAGCTGAAAATCGTGAGCTATATGTCACGCCGCCCAAATGTGATGCTAAAAATCGAATCCTCCCAGAAGACCGTAATGTTTAGAAAAGTTGAAAATCATTAGCTATGTCACGCCGCAAATGTGCTCGTAAAAATAAAAATCTCGACTAGTCCCAGAACCCCGAACGACTAGAAAAGTCAAATCGTGAGCTATAGATCACGCTTAGACCAAATCGCCGAGAAACTAAAAATCTTCGAATTCTCCGCAACCCCGGCACGACTAGAAAAGCTGAAAATCGTGAGCTATAGGTCACGCCGCCAAATGTGTCTCAAAAATAAAAATCTGACAGCCCTGAACCCCGAACGACTAGAAAAGTCGAAAACTCGAGCTATAGGTCACGCCGGCAATTGTGCTCGGAATAATAAAATCCCGGCTCGTCCCAGAACCCTGAACGACTAGAAAAGCTGAAATCATGAGCTATAGGTCACGCCGACCAAATCGCCTCGAGAAACAAAAATCTTTGGAATTCTCCCAAACCTTGGCACGACTAGAAAAGCTGAAAATCGTGAGCTATAGGTCACGCCGCCAAATATGTTGCAAAATTAAAAATCACCGGACCGCCCAAGAACCCCGAACGACTAGAAAAGTCGAAAATCGTGAGCTATAGGTCACATTTTCTACCAAATGTGCGAAAATTAAAAATCCTGACAGTCCCTTGAACCCGTAAACGACTAGAAAAGCTAAAAATCGTGAGCTAGAGGTCACGTCACCGAAATCGCCCGAGGAACAAAATTCTCGATCCGCCCAGAACTATTGAACGACTAGAAAGCTGAAAATCGTGAGCTATATGTCACGCCGCCCAAATGTGATGCGAAAAATCTCGAATCCTCCCAGAAGACCGAATGTTTAGAAAAGTTGAAAATCGTTAGCTATAAGTCACGCCGCAAATGTGCTCGGAAAATAAAACTCTGTACTAGTCTCTGTAACCCCGAACGACTTGAAAAGTCAAATCGTGAGCTATAGGTCACGCCACCAAATCGCCGAGAAACAAAAATCTTCGAATTCTCCCAGAACCCCGGCACAACTAGAAAAGCTGAAAACTCGAGCTATAGGTCACGCCGCCAAATGTGTTCAAAAATAAAATCCCAGACCGCCCAGAACCCTACAACGACTAGAAAAGTCGAAACCGTGAGCTATAGGTCGCCGCGCCAAATCGCCCAAAATATGAAAATACCCGCATCACGCCGAACGCTGGAATGACTAGAAAAGCTGAAAATCGTGAGCTATAGATCGCCTTTCGCCAAATGAGTTCCAAAATAAAAATCCCCAAACCGCTCGGTAACCTTAGAACGACTAGAAAGTCGAAAATCGTGAGCTATAGGTCACGCCGCCAAATGTGTCGCGGAAATTAAAATCCTGACCGCCCTTGAACCCCTAACGACTAGAAAAGCCGAAAATCATGAGCTATAGGTCACGCTTTTCAACAAAATATGCTCCAAAAATTAAAATCTCCGACCGCCTTGCTACCCGTAAACGAATAGAAGAGCCGAAAATCGTGAGCTATAGGTCACGCCGCAAATCGCCCGAGGGACAAAATTTCCGATCGCTCCAGAACTGCTGAACGAGTAGAAAGCTGAAAATCGTGAGCTATATGTCACGCCGCCCATATGTGGTGCGAAAAACCTTGAATCCTCTAGTAAGACCGAATATTTAGAAAAGTTGAAAATCGTTAGCTATAGGTCACGCCGGGCAATTGTGCTCGGAATAATAAATCCGGCTCGTCCCAGAACCCCGAACGACTAGAAAAGGTAAATCGTGAGCTATAGGTCACGCCGACCAAATCGCCTTGAGAAACAAAAATCTTTGAATTCTCCTAAACCTTGGCACGACTAGAAAAGTCGAAAATTTTGAGCTATAGGTCACGCCGCCAAATATGTTGCAAAATTAAAATCACCGGACCGCCCCTAGAACCCCGAACGACTAGAAAGCTGAAAATCGTGAGCTATAGGTCACGCCGCCAAATGTGTCGCGAAAATTAAAAACTCTGACAGTCCCTGAACCCCTGAACGACTAGAAAAGCCGAAAATCATGAGCTATAGGTCACGCCGACAAAATATGTCCAAAAATAAAAATCCTGACCACCGCGTAACCAAGAAACGACTAGAAAAGCTGAAAATCGTGAGCTACGTGTCACGCCACGAAATCGCTCGAGAAACAAAATTCTCACCGCCCCAGAATCATGAACGACAAGAAAAGCTGAAAATCGTGAGCTATATGTCACGCCGCCCAAATGTGATGCGAAAAATCCTCGAATCCTCCCAGAAGACCGTAATTTTAGAAAAGTTGAAAATCGTTAGCAACAGTCACGCCGGCAAATGTGCTCAAAAAATAAAACTCGCACTAGTCCCAGAACCCTAACGACTAGAAAAGTCAAATCGTGAGCTATAGGTCACGCTTAGACCAAATCTGCCTCGAGAAACTAAAAATCTTCGCACTCTCCGCAACCCCGGCACGACTAGAAAAGCCGAAAATCGTGAGCTATAGGTCACGCCGCCAAATGTGCTCGAAAAATAAAAATCTCTGACAGCCCGGTAACCCCTAACGACTAGAAAAGTCGAAAATCATGAGCTATAGGTCACGCCGGGCAATTGTGCTCGGAATAATAAAATCCCTGGCTCGTCCCAGAACCTCGTAACGACTAGAAAAGCCGAAATCATGAGCTATAGGTCACGCCGACCAAATCGCCGAGAAACAAAAATCTTGGAATTTTCCTAACCTTGGCACGACTAGAAAAGTCGAAAATCGTGAGCTATAGGTCACGCCGCCAAATATGTTGCAAAATTAAAATCACCGGACCGCCCAAGAACCCTGAACGACTAGAAAAGTCGAAAATCGTGAGCTATAGGTCACATTTTCGGCCAAATATGCTGCGAAAATGAAAAATCCTCGGACAGGCCCGGTAACCCAGAAACGACTAGAAAAGCTGAAAATCGTGAGCTAGAGGTCACGCCACCGAAATCGCCCGAGGAACAAAATTTCCGATCGCTCCTAGAACTGCTGAACGACTAGAAAAGCTGAAAATCGTGAGCTATATGTCACGCCCGCCCATATGTGGTGCTAAAAACCTCGAATCCTCTAGTAAGACCGAATATTTAGAAAAGTTGAAAATCGTTAGCTATAGGCCATGCTTTCGGAATTGTGCTCGAATAATAAAATCCGGCTCGTCCCAGAACCCCGAACGACTAGAAAGGCTGAAATCGTGAGCTATAGGTCACACTTTCGACCAAATCCGCCTCGAGAAACAAAAATCTTTGAATTCTCCTAACCTTGGCACGACTAGAAAAGTCGAAAATTTTGAGCTATAGGTCACGCCGCCAAATATGTTGCAAAATTAAAATCACCGGACCGCCCAGAACCCCGAACGACTAGAAAAGTCGAGAATCGTGAGCTATAGGTCACCTTTCTACCAAATGTGCTGCGAAAATTAAAAATCTCTGACAGTGCCCAGAACCCATAACGACTAGAAAAGCCGCAAATCATGAGCTATAGGTCACGCCGACAAAATATGCTCCGAAAATAAAATCCTGACCGCCTTGCAGAACCAAGAAACGACTAGAAAGCGAAAATCGTGACTCTGTGTCACGCCGCTGAAATCTACTGAAACAAAATTTCGATCGCCCCAGAACTGCTGAACGACTAGAAAGCTGAAAATCGTGACCTATATGTCACGCCGCCCAAATGTGATGCGAAAAATCCTCGAATCCTCCAGAAGACCGAATGTTTAGAAAAGTTGAAAATCGTTAGCTATAGGTCACGCCGGCAAATGTGCTTGGAAAATAAAATCCTCGTACTAGTCCCAGAACCCCGAACGACTAGAAAAGTCGAAATCGTGAGCTAGAGGTCACGCTTAGACCAAATCGCCGAGAAACTAAAAATCTTCGAATTCTTTGGCAACCCCGCACGACTAGAAAAGCTGAAAATCGTGAGCTATAGGTCACGCCACCAAATGTGTCTCAAAAATAAAATCCCTGACAGCCCCAGAACCCCGAACGACTAGAAAAGTCGAAAATCTTGAGCTATAGGTCACGCCGGCAATTGTGCTCGGAATAATAAAATCTCGGCTCGTCCCAGAACCCCGAACGACTAGAAAAGCTGAAATCATGAGCTATAGGTCACGCCGACCAAATCGCCTCGAGAAACAAAAATCTTTGGAATTCTCCTAACCTTGGCACGACTAGAAAAGTCGAAAATCGTGAGCTATAGGTCACGCCGCCAAATATGTTGCAAAATTAAAATCACGGACAGGCCCAGAACCCTAACGACTAGAAAAGCCAAAATCGTGAGCTATAGGTCACGCCGCTAAATGTGCTGCGAAAATTAAAAATCCTGACAGCCCAGAACCCGTAAACGACTAGAAAAGCCGAAAATCGTGAGTCGGAGGTCACGTCACCAAATATGCTCCGAGGAACAAAATTTCGATCGCTCCCAGAACTGCTGAACGACTAGAAAGCTGAAAATCGTGAGCTATGTGTCACGCTTTGCCCAAATGTGATGCGAAAAATCCTCGAATCCTCCCAGAAGACCGAATGTTTTAAAAGTTGAAAATCGTTAGCTATAAGTCACGCCGCAAATGTGCTCGAAAAATAAAAATCTATGTACTAGTCCCAGAACCCTGAACGACTAGAAAAGTCGAAATCGTGAGCTACAGTGTCACGCCGACCAAATCGCCGAGAAACAAAAATCTTCTAATTCTCCCAAACCCTGCACGACTAGAAAAGCTAAAAATCGAGCTATAGGTCACGCCGCCAAATGAGTTCAAAAATAAAATCCCCAGACCGCCCCAGAACCCTACAACGACTAGAAAAGCCGAAACCGTGAGCTATAGGTCGTTTTCGCCAAATCGCCCAAAATATGAAAATACCCGCATCGCACGCAGAACGCCGGAATGACTAGAAAAGCCGAAAATCGTGAGCTATAATCGCCTTTCTACCAAATGAGTTCAAAAATAAAACCTCAAACCGCCTCGTAACCTTAGAATGACTAGAAAGTCGAAAATCGTGAGCTATAGGTCACGCTTACCAAATGTGTCATGGAAATTAAAATCCCTGACCGCCCCAGAACCCCGAACGACTAGAAAAGCCGAAAATCATGAGCTATAGGTCACGCCGACAAAATATGCTCCGAAAATAAAAATCTCTGACCGCCTTTGCTACCCGAAACGAATAGAAAAGCCGAAAATCGTGAGCTATAGGTCACGCCACGAATCGCCCGAGGGACAAAATTTCCGATCGCCCAGAACTGCTGAACGAGTAGAAAAGCTGAAAATCGTGAGCTATATGTCACGCCGCCCATATGTGGTGCGAAAAACCTCGAATCCTCTAGTAAGACCGAATATTTAGAAAAGTTGAAAATCGTTAGTCGAGGTCACGCCGCAATTGTGCTCGGAATAATACCCCGGCTCGTCCCAGAACCCTAACGACTAGAAAAGCTGAAATCGTGAGCTATAGGTCACGCCGACCAAATCGCCGAGAAACAAAAATCTTTGAATTCTCCCAACCTTGGCACGACTAGAAAAGCTGAAAATTTTGAGCTATAGGTCACGCCGCCAAATATGTTGCAAAATTAAAATCATCGGACCGCCCCAGAACCCCGAACGACTAGAAAGTCGAAAATCGTGAGCCATAGGTCACGCCGCCAAATGTGCTGCGAGAATTAAAATCCTGACAGTCCCCAGAACCCCGAACGACTAGAAAAGCCGCAAATCATGAGCTATAGGTCACGCCGACAAAATATGTCCGAAATAAAAACCCTGACCGCCTTCGTAACCAAGAAACGACTAGAAAAGTCGAAAATCGTGAGCTACTGTGTCACGCCACGAAATCGCTCGAGAAACAAAATTTCGATCGCCCCAGAATCTGAACGACTAGAAAAGCTGAAAATCGTGAGCTATATGTCACGCCGCCCAAATGTGATGCGAAAAATCCTCGAATCCTCCCAGAAGACCGAATGTTTAGAAAAGTTGAAAATCGTTAGCTATAGGTCACGCCGCAAATGTGCTTGGAAAATAAAACTCGTACTAGTCCCAGAACCCGAACGACTAGAAAAGCTGAAATCGTGAGCTACAGTGTCACGCTTTAGACCAAATCGCCGAGAAACTAAAAATCTTCGGAATTTTGGCAACCCCGGCACGACTAGAAAAGCTGAAAATCGTGAGCTATAGGTCACGCCACCAAATGTGTTCAAAAATAAAAACCCTGACAGTCCCAGAACCCCGAACGACTAGAAAAGCTGAAAATCTTGAGCTATAGGTCACGCCGGCATTTGTGCTCGAATAATATAATTCGGCTCGTCCCAGAACCCCGAACGACTAGAAAAGCTGAAATCGTGAGCTACTGTGTCACGCTTAGACCAAATCGCCGAGAAACTAAAAATCTTCGAATTTTTTGGCAACCCCGCACGACTAGAAAAGCTGAAAATCGTGAGCTATAGGTCACGCCACCAAATATGTTCAAAAATAAAAATCCTGACAGTCCCAGAACCCCGAACGACTAGAAAAGCTGAAAATCTTGAGCTATAGGTCACGCCGGCATTTGTGCTCGGAATAATAAAATTCGGGGCTCGTCCCAGAACCCCGAACGACTAGAAAAGTCAAATCATGAGCTATAGGTCACGCCGACCAAATCGCCGAGAAACAAAAATCTTTGGAATTCTCCTAACCTTAGCACGACTAGAAAGCTGAAAATCGTGAGCTATAGGTCACGCCGCCAAATATGTTGCAAAATTAAAATCATCGGACAGCCCAGAACCCTTAACGACTAGAAAAGCTGAAAATCGTGAGCTATAGGTCACGCTTTACTAAATGTGCGCGAAAATTAAAATCTCTGACAGCCCCAGAACCCGTAAACGACTAGAAAAGCTGAAAATCGTGAGTCGGAGGTCACGCCCCGAAATATGCTCCGAGGAACAAAATTTCCGATCGCCCCAGAACTGCTGAACGACTAGAAAAGCTGAAAATCGTGAGCTATATGTCACGCTTTGCCCAAATGTGATGCGAAAAAATCCTCGAATCCTCCCAGAAGACCGGAATGTTTTGAAAAGTTGAAAATCGTTAGCTATAAGTCACGCCGGCAAATGTGCTCGGAAAATAAAAACTATGTACTAGTCCCAGAACCCCGAACGACTAGAAAACCAAATCGTGAGCTACAGTCACGCCACCAAATCGCCGAGAAACAAAAATCTTCTAATTCTCCAGAACCCCGGCACGACTAGAAAAGCTAAAAATCGAGCTATAGGTCACGCCGCCAAATGAGTTCAAAAATACAAATCCTCAGACCGCCCCAGAACCCTACAACGACTAGAAAAGCCGAAACCGTGAGCTATAGGTCGTTTTCGCCAAATCGCCCAAAATATGAAAATACCCGCATCGCACAGAACGCCGGAATGACTAGAAAAGTCGAAAATCGTGAGCTATAGATCGCCTTTTCTACCAAATGAGTTCAAAAATAAAAATCCTCAAACCGCCTCGGTAACCTTAGAATGACTAGAAAGTCGAAAATCGTGAGCTATAGGTCACGCCGCCAAATGTGTCATGGAAATTAAAAATTCTGACCGCCCAGAACCCCGAACGACTAGAAAAGCCGAAAATCATGAGCTATAGGTCACGCCACCGAATCGCCCGAGGGACAAAATTTCCGATCGCCCCAGAACTGCTGAACGAGTAGAAAAGCTGAAAATCGTGAGCTATATGTCACGCCGCCCATATGTGGTGCGAAAAACCTCGAATCCTCTAGTAAGACCGAATATTTAGAAAAGTTGAAAATCGTTAGTCGAGGTCACGCCGGCAATTGTGCTCGGAATAATACCGGGCTCGTCCAGAACCCCGAACGACTAGAAAAGCTGAAATCGTGAGCTATAGGTCACGCCGACCAAATCTACCTCGAGAAACAAAAATCTTTGAATTCTCCAGAACCTTGGCACGACTAGAAAAGCTGAAAATTTTGAGCAATAGGTCACGCCGCCAAATATGTTGCAAAATTAAAATCACCGGACCGCCCAGAACCCCGAACGACTAGAAAGCTGAAAATCGTGAGCCATAGGTCACGCCGCGAAATGTGTCGCGAAAATTAAAAATCCTCTGACAGGCCCTTGAACCCCGAACGACTAGAAAAGTCGAAAATCATGAGCTACGTGTCACGCCGACAAAATATGCTCCAAAATAAAAACTTTGACCACCCCAGAACCAAGAAACGACTAGAAAAGCCGAAAATCGTGAGCTGCTGTGTCACGCCACCAAATCGCTTCGAGAAACAAAATTTCATCGCCCCAGAACTGCTGAACGACAAGAAAAGCTGAAAATCGTGAGCTATATGTCACGCCGCCCAAATGTGATGCTAAAAATCCTCGAATCCTCCAGAAGACCGTAATGTTTAGAAAAGTTGAAAATCGCTTGCTATAGGTCACGCCGACCAAATCGCCGAGAAACAAAAATCTTTGAATTCTCCTAACCTTGGCACGACTAGAAAGCTGAAAATCGTGAGCTATAGGTCACGCCGCCAAATATGTTGCAAAATTAAAATCACCGGACCGCCCAAGAACCCTGAACGACTAGAAAAGCCGAAAATCGTGAGCTATAGGTCACGCCGCCAAATGTGCCGCGAAAATTAAAAATCTCTGACAGTCCCAGAACCCGTAAACGACTAGAAAAGCCGAAAATCGTGAGCTAGAGGTCACGCCGCCGAATCGCCCGAGGAACAAAATTTCCGATCGCTCCTCAGAACTGCTGAACGACTAGAAAAGCTGAAAATCGTGAGCTATATGTCACGCCGCCCAAATGTGATGCGAAAAATCTCGAATCCTCCCAGAAGACCGAATGTTTAGAAAAGTTGAAAATCGTTAGCTATAGGTCACGCCGCAAATGTGCTCGGAAAATAAAATGCTCGGACTGGTCCGTAACCCCGAACGACTAGAAAAGCCGAAATCGTGAGCTACTGTGTCACGCCGACCAAATCGCCGAGAAACAAAAATCTTCGAATTCTCCCAAACCCGGCACGACTAGAAAAGTCGAAAATCGTGAGCTATAGGTCACGCCGCCAAATGTGTTCAAAATAAAAATCCCTGATCGCCCAGAATCCTACAACGACTAGAAAAGTCGAAACCGTGAGCTATAGGTCGTTTTCGCCAACCGCCCAAAATATAAAATGCCGACCGCACCTTAACGCCGAATGACTAGAAAAGTCAAAATCGTGAGCTATAGATCGCCTTTTCTATGAAATGAGTTCAAAAATAAAAATCCCAAACCGGCCCGTGTAACATCCCAACATTTTGGATATTCAAAAATATGAAATTTTTAAAACTTTTCTTGCATTTTGTTGGTATTCGTAAATTTTTTAAACATTTATTTGAAACTTTGAGTCTTGTGCCATGCAAATAGATATATTGAGAAATTAAAGTTTAAAATCCCAATCCTCAAATTTTTCTACTCTTAGTCTCCTCTCTACATGTGGGGCCCTCCTTTTCTCTTCCTTCCCCTTTTCTCTCGCTGATTGGGCCCCGCCCCCGCCTCCTTCTTTCTTTTCTTCCTCCTCCTCCTTCCTTTTTTTCTCGCGCCGCTCAACCCCACATCGCCTCTTTCTCTCGCTCGCTACCGAATCGCAAGACGAATCCTCGCAGCAGCCGCCGCCCGCCTCCGCCCGCACACGCCCGACAATAGCTCACAGATTGAGCCTCGCGCTGGCAAAGACCAGCCGATCCCGCCTGCCGACCAGCCCCCGTCACCGACCGTCCACACAAAAATAATGCTTAAATATAATTGTATGTCTTGAACATATGTCTTGAATATAATGCTCACCAAAATAATGCTCCCCAACCTCGTACACCAAATCGTAAGTCTAACCTAACTCATGGAACTTCCTAAATAAATATAAAATAATAAAAGAGATTACTAATAAAAAGATCAAGTCATCATGTTCTACCACCGACTTTGCCTCCAATTACACATTAACCCATAATAAAACCAAATTGAGTTTATTCGATTTATTTAGATCTTTGAGTTATTTGCTTTATTTGATTCACCATCTAGCTGAATTAGAAATTGGAAGTCGTGAAGATTCAAGGATCAAGCGAGGTCAAGCTCAAGAGAAGATAGAGACCAAAAGCTCAAGAGAAAGCTTTGTGTGAGCTCAAGACCGTGGTAAACCGCGGCCAAAGTAGTCAATACTTTGATCATGTTGAACCTACATTTTTTTGCAAATTACTTTTGTTTAAATTATCAAATTGCATGCTGTTAATTTATATACAAATACATGCTTAATTCAAGATTCTAGTTATATGCCCATTGTTTGCCTTGACTAATATTACACCCCTTTGTTGAATATTTGAATATATGAACCTTGTTGCCCTAGCGAAATTATGATAGTAACCTTTTGAAAATAAGTCCGAATTTATACGCCATGCGTAGTGTTGCATAGATATTCATGGGCCCGAAAATGCCCAAGCATCACTTTTAATCATGAGAAAATTTGGTTGGGCGCATGGTGGTAATGACCGTATATGTTCGATATGATTATTTCATGTTCCCAAACCCTACATGCTTCAAAATCGGGCGAATGGTTCGAGGGTGTGTGAATGGTGCAAAGGAGGCACAAAGTGGGTTGTGGTAGACTCGCCCGATACCACTAAGGACCTAATCTTGTCATGACCTCCTATATAAAACAAAGGCAACCACAAGTCCGTAGCAGAACTTGGCTAATTAGTTGTATCGAAACTCCCGGACTCATCTCACTGGTGGTGGAGTGAAGTGGACACGCAAGGGCAAGGGGAGGCCTAAAGGGACACCGAGGGAGGGTGAGGTTTTCCACTGCTCTAAGCATTGCGGAAGTGGAGCCCGCCGTTAGTAATCGTGGAAAACATCCCGCAGATAGATGGGACCCACCGCAAGTGGGCGCTATCCATAAGGTGAGATGACAAAGGAGCTAGATACTTTGAACAACACCGTGATGGTCTCGCTCAACCGCATGACTATGAATCATGTAGGGCAACGAGTTGCTTGTCTCTTGTGGTGAAAATGTACAAACTCGCAGAGTCAAAACTATTCGAATAGCCGTGCCCACGGTCATGGGCTAACATGGGAACTTAACCGATATAGTTCTGCTTCAAAATGATTTGTGGGTGGAAATGGAAAAGTGAAGGGCAAGGCAAGGCCTTGATTTGTGTTGTCCCGGTGTCGCCTGGATAAGTTAATTGGCTATAATCAAGAAATAAGCATATGGTGCGATGCTATGTAACGGTGGATAGAATCAATCGCTATTGTTATTGCATTCTTCACACATTATATTTTTGTTCAAACCGCTAAGTCTCGTGAAATTTTTATGTATTATATTTGTAAATGATAATAATATGTATCACCAAATAAAAGGTCGAGGAATAAATAGAGATGTAGAGGACATAGTTGTTATGGTAAAATATAAAAGATGTCAGGATTCATGTCGATCATAAAAGGGAAACGATAATGTGGATTCTGAGAGTAAATTGGTGGGATCTAAATGAATATATGGGCTAGGTAGATGATTTAAATGATTTTTGGAGAATTAGGAGTGCAAAGGTAATTGTTGGATTACGACATCGATATAAATGTCTCGGGAGATGTTGGCGAATGGAATTAATTGAATTGATCATATACTAGAAGGATGAATTGAATTTCGGGATTAGTGAAGAAGTGATAACGACACGGAGTATAATCTTGATCAATGAAAATCTTGGTGGATGTATACTAGTGAGTCGAGACTTGATCACTGGATATTCTTGGTGGAGGTAAACTAGAGGATTAGTAAGCAAGCCCTGATAAGAATGATTTTGGTGGAAAGAAGAAAGTAATTATGTTAGGGGATTATTAGAAATTATGAGGTGAAGAATTGGTGATTAGCAAACACAAGATTGAATTATTAGGAATTTATGACACAATGATATCGGTGGATACAAAATAAAGGACACCAGATTATTAGCATGAGGAGCTAATTAAATCGTTGAATAATGAGCTTAAGATTGATTTATGAATTTGTATGATATTCGCACTCATGTACGGAATTTCTAACTCGATTCGACATCGAATATTTTGAGGATGCATTGGAAATTATTTGATCGGAGGGTCACAAGTAAAGGTATTGGATTATAAATAGGTTATGTAGTTAATAAGTTGGCAATTGGTGGATCTGGGGTCGAGATTATACGGTTCTGATGAATATCGAGATTGGAGGAATAAATGTACGGGGAATGCTAGACCTATGTGAGAATTAGCCACCCATGGCTGGATTAATGAAATGGCGAGTGACAGAATAGAAAGCGTATAATCTGGGGGTTGAATAAAGGATGACACTCGTTGTTCGGAGCTTTAGATAACAATAGTAATACCATGGTTAAATAATAAGAATAATGTTATAAGCAATTTCTGGCAAATGAAATAACCCGAGCCTCTCCTTTGATTCGTCATGCATACTATTTAATTGTATTCTGTGTATTGGCTCGCGGAGCACGGTGGTTGGTGTGCTCACACCGCCTCATAACAAAATCCGTAATCGTGAATCGGATCACTATACATCGCATTTTGGTCTTGATGGCAAAGAAGATGAAACGCTATATTAGGTCGCGAACCTCCGCCGGCCGCTCAGGCACGCCCCGAGGGTTCTCCATGTGTGCTTCGCTCTTCCGCCGCAACTTATCGATTTCGGCCGGCCGCCCATGTAAGTTTACTATTATATTTATGCCTCCGCATGATATGTATTTGATGTTCATTTCAGAACTGGTGCACTATCTATCGATCCGTGGAATAGTGCAATTAATCACAGAGGATTCCAGATAATAAAATCTGGGGTCCCTACAGGGATGGTATCAGAGCATATCGACTGTAGGTCGTGACCTAGTTAGCCTGGCCGTTAGTTCCATGATTAGAATTATTTCTTCTATACCTATTTTGAAAAGTATAAGTTATATTGCTCAATCTCCTCTGTCCTAGATGATTCCCACTCATCTATATGCTGCCTTAGCCATTTTTACTTCTAAAGCTCTCTTACCCCGAATTCAAAACAATAACACAAAAGTGAGTGCTCATATCAATCAAACTACCCCAGATTCTTCCCTCTTCTGTCTATTGATTCAATAGGAAAATTTTGATCCTCTTCGCACTTTACCCAAAAAACTAAGGATTAGGAACGTTGAAGATGATCATGAAGATAAAGGAGTCTTGTCTAAGTGGACTGTGTATATGGACCCTACGCCCTCTCCTTGTGTGCTCCCCCAAATAGACGTTGTATTGTCGCAAGAATTCTATTTGAGCCTGCAGCACCGCCTTCTGCCCTCAAGGCCCTATTTCGCAACACAGAAGAACCTGCTTTAAAATTTGTGGAGTTCCAGATCACCCCACTTGGGTATACTCTCTAGAATTTTAATGGGTTTAGAGTATCTTATCTCACGATGTGACACTGCCTCGCGTCGCTCCTCTCACCTTTTCTCGAAAATCCTACCAGCCCAATGGATAGAAGCAAGACCACCGCCACAATAAGTAAGAAGGGAAGAATAATAATTGATGCTCGCAATAGCCCCAACCATGTGTACTAGCCATCACAAGACTTCACTCTACGAGAAAAGTCAAAGAGAAACCACCATCAGGAAAATAATAGCAGCCCTGTACTAAGCAAAGACACTCAGAAGAAGAAAGGCAAGTGTTTCAGATGTGGCGACCCGGGGACATCATGTGAAGAATTGCCCCATCAAGGGGAAAAACAAGCGAATGATGGGTGTCGCCACCATCGCCCTCAACTCCGACGAACAAGAACAAGTTGCAAAAGCTTTGTCACTAGACCAGAAGCTACATCAATAATATATGTAGTGAGTGTGGCAAAGGTGACATGTCGCACAACACCGCCTCCACTACGACAAATTGGACAAGGAGCTCGTTTACATGTGGGCAAACCACCATTATCGCTACGATTGCCCGCCTCCTCATGCTTATACTGCAAGAAATATCATTATCCAGATGACTGCCATACAACTCTAATAGCTTGTAGGCTAGGAGAAAGGGGACATGAGAAAGCCAATGTACGCTAGCTACCCCAATCTGCCAAGAAGACTACCCGCCAGAGAATGTCCAACCAAAGAAGATCACATGTTTCTCCGCGAAAGACAAGACCATCGCCCAAGGATTGCTTCATGAGCCCATTGTCGACTAAGGTAGCCGAGATACAACTGACGAGTCTCCAAGTCGCCATAAGACTTGTCAAGCCCGATGTTAGAAAGGATAGCTAATGTCAAGAACTATTTATTTTAAGGGGGTAGCAAGAGAAGACGAAATGTCGAAAACTACCATGATGTATAAACACTTTGGGAGTATTAATATGATGTATGGTTACCTTGAGGTGTAACAATTTGAATTAGACCTAATCGACCAAGACACGGAGATCCGCAAGGCCAAAAATCTTCCAGAGGTAAGGATTACAAGATGTACCTTTAACTAAAGTCATCAACCTCTCAGAACCCAAGAGTAAGAACGAGATCCCAGCGTAAGTGAAAGACTACCATATAGATATGCCCATCGTCACCTCTCGCATTCCTAAGGCCCTCTACCCTTAGGACACGCACCATCCTTACCTCCTATCAATAAGAAATTTTGCAACCATATGTCTAATAGACGATGCAACTACTCCATTCGATGATAACATGAAGACAACAATGTCAAGGAGCAAGTATTTGGGGCTTACGACCTATCTAGGAAAACAGAGTTTCTCTTCCCTTGACTTCTACAAGTGCTAACCCCTGTTGTAGATTTTCGCCTCTGGAGCTAAAGATCAAGCAACGCCTAGAAACCCATCGCTAGCCAATGTAACCTCACCTCCTTTTCTTTATGTTCTACCGAAATCTCAGGGTCGAGATTCATTTAAGGGGGTAGATTTGTAACATCCCAACATTTTGATATTCAAAATATAAAATTTTAAAACTTTTCTTGCATTTTGTCGGTATCCGTAAATTTTTTAAACATTTATTTGAAACTTTGAGTCTTGTGCCATGCAAATAGATATATTGAGAAATAAATATCCAAGTAATAATAATAACGGTGTTAATAAAAGATATGGGAGTAATATAAACCAATGAATTATGAACCTTAAACCAATTTTATCTTACATTCAACCAAAAGTCGGATACAAAACTTAAATGAAAATTTAAATTTTGAATGTCATGCTAAGATTGAAATCAAGAACCTAACATAAAATTTAAATGTAAATTAAAGTTTAAAATCCCAATCCTCAAATTTTTCTACTCTTAGTCTCCTCTTACATGTGGGCCCTCCTTTTTTCTCTTCCTTTCCTCTCTTTCTCTCGCCGACAGGGCCCCGCCCCCGCCTCCTTCTTTCTTTCTTCCTCCTCCTCCCTTTTTTTCTCGCGGCCGTCGACCCCGTGATCGCCTTTTCTCTCGCTCCGCACCGAATCACGACGAATCCTCGCAGCACCGCCGCCGCCTCGCTCCGCACGCCGCCGCCAAGAATGCCTTCCGCGATTGAGCCCCACGCTGGCAAAGACCGGCGGATCCCGCCTGCCGACCGGCCCCTGCCGCCGACCGGCCGACACCGCCTATGCCCTCGCCTACAGCCACAAGAGCCTCCAGCCCCTTAGCTCCACCGCCACTCCTTATCCCCATTTCAGCCCCGCACCAAGACTGCGGCGCAACGCCGCCATTATCGCCGCCTCCGCCTTGGTGATCCTCCGATTCCTCCCGGAGAAGCATCTCGCAGACTCCCCAAGCCTCCCGACGGCAATGGAGCTCCCCGCCTCCAGCCGCCGGCCAGGCGCCACCACCGGCCGACCTCGGCCTCCGCCACCTCCTCGCTTGTTTCCGCCCAAACCCTTGGGTAATCTTCCCTACCCTCTCTAGCTATTGCGCCGCCGGATTTCTTCTTCCCCACCGGTGCCGCCGCCTTTCCACCCATGCCGCCAGCCGCCTCGGGCTGCCTCCCGCCCGCTTCATCGCAGCCCCGCCTACCGCGTCGCCTCCCAAAGCTTCGTCCTCTTCTCCACGGTTCATTTTGCCGGTTCTTACCCCCTCCCCGGTCACCTGCCACCGCCGACGAGTCCACCACCGAGGGCCGCCGGGTTGCTCTGTTTTGCCCCACCATGGAATGCATATAGGAACCAATCCTCCTTTGGTCAAGAATGGGCAAGAGCTCAAAGGTCACCGAGCTGTCGTTAGCTCACAGTCCCGATTTCGGTCCCACCGTTCGCAGCATTGAGGGTATTTAGGCTCTTCATTTTTTTTTGTTTTGTTTTGCCGTGTAAGCTGAATACAACAGAAATCATCAAGAAACTCAAATAGTTCTCAAAAGATGCTAAAATGTGTTAGGATATAAAAGGGCTTCATAGTCCCTTAATCATGGGTTAGTCATCATATGTTAGTATATGATATGCCTTGGATAATTAATTTAAATCTTTATTAACTAGAGGCTTAGTAGAAATGTTGCTTAGAGATATTCTCACATGGAATGATAATTTAACAAATAAGGATGGTTTAAAGAATAGATCATAAGCCATTGCTTATTAGTAAACATTATAGAATTAATCATTTCATAGTTTAAATCATAACCCTTATATCTATGCCCACTATTTAACTTGCTTAATATTACACATCCTTTGGAAAATTTAATATTTGATTAGTTACCATATGTGCATAATTAATATACCTTCATTATTTATCCTCATCCAAATATTAAGTAAAGACATTAGTACAAGATGGTTCTAAAATTAATAAAGACATTCAAGTTAAAGTTAGGGAAAATAAATTTGACACTATGTTTGACAAAAAAATAATAATAAGGATTTAGATCAAGGGTTACCCTTAATTATAACCAAAACATGTGCCCTACCGCTTTGTATGCCGCCACTAAATAAATCCTAGTGGTAAATTTAATTAAAATAGTAATATTAAAATATAACCCTATATGATAAACCTTGCCTAGGTAAATAAATTAGAAATGGAGCTAAGCCTAATAATAACTAAAGTGTAGGTGAAATAATAAGGGTGCCATTAATTAAATCTTAACACTATATTTAGTAAATAATAATATAGAACATAATTGTATACATTGCTTAAATATAACATATGTCTTGAATATAACGCTCACCAAAATAATGCTCCCCAACCTTGTACGCCAAATCGTAAGTCTAACCTAACTCATGGAACTTCCTAAATAAATATAAAATAATAAAAGAGATTACTAATAAAAAGATCAAGTCATCATGTTCTACCACCGACTTTGCCTCCAATCACACATTAACCCATAATAAAACCAAATTGAGTTTATTCGGATTTATTTGGATCTTTGAGTTATTTGCTTTATTTGGATTCAATCATCTAGCCAGAATTAGAAATTGGAAGTCGGAAGATTCAAGGGATCAAGCGAGGTCAAGCTCAAGAGAAGATAGAGACCAAAAGCTCAAGAGAAAGCTTTGTGTGAGCTCAAGACCGCAGTAAACCGCGCCAAAGTAGTCAATACTTTGATCATGTTGAACCTACATTTTTTTGCAAATTACTTTTGTTTAAATTATCAAATTGCATGCTGTTAATTTATATACAAATACATGCTTAATTCAAGATTCTAGTTATATGCCCATTGTTTGCCTTGATTAATATTACACCTCTTGTTGAATATTTGAATATATGAACCTTGTCGCCTAGCGAAATTATGATAGTAACCTTTGAAAATAAGTCCGAATTTATACGCCATGCGTAGTGTTGCATAGATATTCATGGGCGTGAAAACGCCCAAGCATCACTTTTAATCATGAGAAATTTGGTTGGGCGTCATGGTGTTAATGACTGGTATATGTTCGATATGATTATTTTATGTTCCCAAAACCCTACTTGCTTCAAAATCTGGGCGAATGGTTCGAGGGTGTGTGAATGGTGCAGTGGAGGCACAATACCACTAAGCACTGAATCTTGTCATGACCTCCTATGTAAAACAGTGCAACCACAAGTCTGTAAAGTACAACTTGGCTAAGTAGTTGTATCAAAACTCCCGGACTCATCTCACTGGTGGTGGAGTGAAGTGGATACGCAAGGGCAAGGGAAGGCCTAAAGGGACACCGAGGGAGGGTGAGGTTTCCACCGTTCTAAGCGCTATGGAAGTGGAGCCCTACCGCGTTAGTAATCGTGGAAAACATCCCGTGCATAGATGGGACCCACCGCAAGTGGGCGGTTTCCCATAAGGTGAGATGACAAAAGGAGCTAGATACTTTGAACAGTCACTGTGATGGTCTGCTCAACTGCATGACTAAGGAATTATGTAGGGCAACGAGTTGCTTGTCTCTTGTGGTGAAAGTGTACAAACTCTGCAGAGTCAAAACTATTCGAGTAGCCGTGCCCACGGTCATGGGCTAACATGGGAACTTAACCGATATAGTTCTGCTTCAAAATGATTTGTGGGTGGAAATGGAAAAGTGAAGGGCAGTGCAAGGCCCTGATTTGTGTTGTCCTGGGTGTCGCCCCAGTGATAAGTTAATTGACTATAACGCTGAAGAAATAAGCATATGGTGCAGATGCCATGTAACGGTGGATAGAATCTGAATCGCTATTATTATTGCATTCTCTTACACATTATGTTTTTGTTCAAACTGCTAAGTCTCAGGAAATTTTTATGTATTATATTTGTAAATGATAATAATATGTATCACCAAATAAAAGGTCAGGAGGAATAAATAGAGATGTAGAGGATATAGTTGTTATGGTAAAAATATAAAAGATGCTGGTGGATTCATGTCGATCATAAAAGGGAAACGATAATGTGGATTCTGAGAGTAAATTGGTGGGATCTAAATGAATATATGGGCTAGGTAGATGATTTAAATGATTTTGGAGAATTAGGAGTGCAAAGGTAATTGTTGGATTACGACATCGATATAAATGTCCGGGAGGTGTTGGCGAATGGAATTAATTGGAATTGATCATATACTAGAAGGATGAATTGAATTTCGGGATTAGTGAAGAAGTGATAACGACACGAGTATAATCTTGATCAATGAAAATCTTGGTGGATGTATACTAGTGAGTCGAGACTTGATCACGGATATTCTTGGTGGAGGTAAACTAGAGGATTAGTAAGGAATAGATAATGGTAAACAAGATTGATTATTGAGAGAGTAAATTATGGTTTTGAATTGATAACAAAGAATTGGACTGTTAGCAAGCCCTGATAAGAATGATTTTGGTGGAAAGAAGAAAGTAATTATGTTAGGGGATTATTAGAAATTATGAGGTGAAGAATTGGTGATTAGCAAACACAAGATTGAATTATTAGGAATTTATGACACAATGATATCTGTGGATACAAAATAAAGGACACCAGATTTTCATTAGCATGAGGAGCTAATTAAATCGTTGAATAATGAGCTTAAGATTGATTTATGAATTGGTGGTGGATATTCAGACTCATGTACGGAATTTGTAACTTCGATTCGACATCGAATATTTTTGGAGGATGCATTGGAAATTATTTGATCGGAGGGTCACAAGTAAAGGTATTGGATTATAAATAGGTTATGTAGTTAATAAGTTGGCAATTGGTGGATCTGGGGTCGAGATTATACGGTTCTGATGAATATCGAGATTGGAGGAATAAATGTACGGGGAATGCTAGACCTATGTGAGAATTAGCCACCCATGGCTGGATTAATGAAATGGCGAGTGACAGAATAGAAAGCGTATAATCTGGGGGTTGAATAAAGGATGACACTCGTTGTTCGGAGCTTTAGATAACAATAGTAATACCATGGTTAAATAATAAGAATAGTGTTATAAGCAATTTCTGGCAAATGAAATAACCCGAGCCTCTCCTTTGATTCGTCATGCATACTATTTAATTGCATTCTGTGTATTAGCTCGCGGAGCACGGTGCTTGGTGTGCTCACACTCGCTCTCATAACAAAATCCAGAATCAGGAATCGGATCACTATGCATCAGTACTTTGGTCTTGATGGCAAAGAAGATGAAAACGTCAAGGGCTAGGTCACGAACCTCCAGTCGGCTGCCTGTGGGCACGTCCTAAGGGTTCTCCATGTGTGCTTCATTCTTTCGCTGCTGCAACTTAATGATTTCGGCCGGGCCGGCCCATGTGTACGTTTACTATTATATTTATGCCTCCGCATGATATGTATTTGATGTTCATTTCTGTAATCTGTGTGCACTATCTACTGATCTAGGGAATAGTGCAATTAATCACAGAGGATTCCAGATAATAAAATCTGGGGTCCCTACAGGGATGGTATCAGAGCATATCGACTGTAGGTCGTGACCTAGTTAGCCTGGCCGTTAGTTCCATGATTAGAATTATTTCTTCAATAGCTATTTTGAAAAGTATAAGTTATATTGCTCAATCTCCTCTGTCCTAGATGATTCCCACTCATCTATATGCTGCCTTAGCCATTTTAACTTCTAGAGCTCTCTTACCCTGAATTCAAAACAATAACACAAAAGTGAGTGCTCATATCAATCAAACTACCTCAGATACTTCCCTCTTCTGTCTATTGATTCAATAGGAAAATTTTGATCCTCTTCTCGTAAAAATTCCCGAGGAACAAAATTTCGATCGCTCCCAGAATCGCTGAACGACAAGAAAAGCTGAAAATCGTGATGCAAAAAATATCCTCAAACTCGCAAGAAGATCGAATGTTTAGAAAAGTTGAAAATCGTTAGCTATAGGTCACGCCGAGCAAATGTGATCGGAAAATACAACTGGACTCGGTCCCAGAACCCCGAACGACTACAAAAGCCGAAATCGTGAGCTATAGGTCGCGCCACCAAATATGCCTCGAGAAACAAAAATCATCGGAATTCTCCAGAACCCCGCACGACTAGAAAAGCTTAAAATCGTGAGCTATAGGTCACGCCACCAAATGTGTTCAAAAATAAAATCTCGACCGCCCAGAACCCTACAACGACTAGAAAAGCCGAAACCGTGAGCTATAGGTCGTTTTCGCCAACTCGCCCAAAATATAAAATATCCGGATCGCACGCAACGCCGAATGACTAGAAAAGTCGAAAATCGTGAGATACAACCGCCTTTTCTACCAAATGAGCTCCAAAAATAAAATTCCCAAACCGCCTCGGTAACCTTAGAATGACTAGAAAGTCGAAAATCGTGAGCTATAGGTCACGCTTGGCCAAATGTGCCGCGAAATTAAAATCCTGACCGCCCAGAACCCCGAACGACTAGAAAAGTCGAAAATCATGAGCTATAGGTCACGCCGACAAAATATGCTCCGAAATAAAAACCTGACCGCCTTTAGAACCCGTAAACGAATAGAAAAGTCGAAAATCGTGAGCTATAGGTCACGCCGACCAACCGCCGAGAAATAAAAATTCAAATTCTCCCAACCCCGCACGACTAGAAAAGCCGAAAATCGTGAGCTATGGGTCACGCCGCCAAATGTGATCCGAAATTAAAAATCCTGACCGCCCAGAACCCTACAACGACTAGAAAAGCCGAAAATCGTGAGCTATAGGTCGTTTTCGCCAAATCGCCCAAAATATAAAATACCTGACCGCGCCGAACTGGAATGACTAGAAAAGTCGAAAATCGTGAGCTATAGATCGCCTTTTCTACCAAATGAGTTCAAAAATAAAATCCCCAAACCGCCTCGGTAACCTTAGAATGACTAGAAAAGCTAAAATCGTGAACTATAGGTCACGCTAATAAATGTGTTCAAAATTAAAAATTCAGATCGCCCAGAACCCTACAACGACTAGAAAAGTCGAAAATCGTGAGCGATAGTTCAGTTTTCGGCAAATATGCTCCAAAATATAAAAATACACTGATCGCGCTTAACGCCGAATGACTAGAAAAGCCGAAAATCGTGAGCTATAGATCGCCATTCGCCAAATGAGTTCAAAAATAAAATCCCCAAACCGCCTCGTAACCTTAGAATGACTAGAAATGCTAAAAATCGTGAGTTATAGGTCACGCTGGCCAAATGTGGTGCGAAAATTAAAAACTCGGACCGCCCGTAATCCCGAACAACTAGAAAAGCTGAAAATCATGAGCTAGGTCACGCCGACAAAATATGCTCCGAAAAGCGATTTTAGGATAAAGCGATGCCGGGTGAACAAACGCCTCTCGTGGACCGCTATGCATTTTAGTGAGGACTAGTGGCTATGTCCATTTTTCACGAGATGGAATCACCCGTGATGCATAGCCGGTAACGGCGAAGCCGCACCGAGTAGGCAAGACTTCCGAGAACCGTGGGGCAACAAAGCAAAGCAGATGCCGGCGGTGAACAAATTCTTCTCGTGGACCGCTGCGCCTTTTAGTGAGGACTAGTGGCTATGCCCATTTTTCACGAGATGGAATCACCGTCAAGCATAGCTGGTAACGGTGAAGCCGCACTGCAGCAGCAAAGACTTCCGAGAACCGTGGGGCAACAGTTAAAGCGATGTCAAGGTGAACAAACGCCTCTCGTGGACCGCTGCGCCTTTTAGTAAGGACTAGTGGCTATGCCCATTTTTTCTACGAGATGGAATCACCGTCAAGCATAGCCGGTAACGGTGAAGCCGCACCGAGCAGCAAAGACTTCGGAGAACCGTGGGGCAACAGTTAAAGTAGATGACAACGTGAACAAACGCCTTCTCGTGGGACCGCTGGCGCCTTTTAGTGAGGACTAGTGACTATGCCCATTTTTTCTACGAGTTGAATCACCGGTGATGCATAGTCGGGTTACGGTGAAGCCGCATCGAGCAGCAAAGACTTCCGAGAACCGTAAGGCGGCAATGGTAAAGCAGGCCGGCGGTGAACAAACGCTTTCTCGTGGGACCGCTGCGCCTTTTAGTGAGGACTAGTGGCTAATCGCCCATTTTTTCTACGAGATGGAATCACCGTCAAGCATAGCTGGTAACGGTGAAGCCGCACCGAGCAGCAAAGACTTCAACAACCGTGGGGCAACAGTCTAAAGCAGATACCGGCGGTGAACAAACGCCTTCTCTCGTGGACCATTGCGCCTTTTAGTGAGGACTAGTGGCTATGCCCATTTTTTACGAGATGGAATCACCGGTCAAGCATAGCCGGTAACGCGGCCCGCAACGAGCAGATAAAGACTTCCGAGAACCGTGGGGCAACAGGTAAAGCGATGTGTCATGTGAACAAACGCCTTCTCTCGTGGACTGGCGCGCTTTTAGTGAGGACTAGTGGCTATGCCCATTTTTTCACGAGATGGAATCACCCAAAGGATGCATAGCCGGGTAACGCGAAGCCGCACCGAGCAAAGACTGAGAACCGTGGGCAACAGTTAAAGCAGATGCTCGCGGTGAACAAACGCCTCTCGTGGGACCGCTGGCGCCTTTAGTGTGGACTAGTGGCTATGCCCATTTTTTCACGAGATGGAATCACCCGTGATGCATAGTCGGCTACGGTGAAGCCGCACCGAGCAGCAAGACTTCCGGAGAACCGTGAGGCAACAGTTAAAGCAGATGTCTGGTGAACAAACGCCTTCTCTCAGAGACCGCTGCGCTTTTTAGTGTGGATTAGTGGCTATGCCCGCTTTTTCTATGAGATGGAATCACCCGTGATGTATAGCTGTTACGGTGAAGCCGCACCGAGCAGCAAAGACTTCAGAGAACCGTGAGGCAACAAAGCAAAGCAGATGCCGGCTGTGAACAAACGCCTTCTCTCGTGGACCGTTGCGCCTTTTAGTGAGGACTAGTGGCTAGGTGCCCATTTTTTCTACGAGATGGAATCACCCGGTGATGCATAGCCGGGCAACGGTAAAGCTGCACCGGAGCAGGAAGCACTTCCGAGTACCGTGGGACAACAAAGCAAAGCGATGCTCGCGTGAACAAACGCCTCTCGTGGACCGCTGAGCCTTTAGTGAGGACTAGTGGCTATGCCCATTTTTTCTACGAGATGGAATCACCGGTCAAGCATAGCCGGTAACGCGGCCGCACCGTAGCAGCAAAGACTTCCGAGAACCGTGGGCAACAAAGTTAAAGCAGATGCCGCGGTGAACAAACGCCTTCTCTCGTGGACCGCTGCGCCTTTTAGTGAGGACTAGTGGCTATGCCCATTTTTTCTACGAGATGGAATCATCCAAAGGATGCATAGTCGGGTAACGCGAAGCCGCACCGAGCAGCAAAGACTTCCGAGAACCGCGGCAACAAAGTTAAAGCAGATGCCTGCGGTGAACAAACGCCTTCTCTCGTGGACCGCTGGCGCTTTTAGTGTGGACTAATGGCTATGCCCATTTTTCACGAGATGGAATAACCCGTGATACATAACCGGGGAACGGCGAATCTGCACCGGAGCAGGTAGCACTTCCGGAGAACCGTGGGGCAACAGGCTAAAGCAGATGCCGGCTATAGGTTAGGTTTTCGGCCAAATCTGCTCCAAAATATAAAAATACCCGGACTGCGCCGGTGATGCATAGCCGGTAACGACGGTCGCATCGGAGCAGCAAAGACTTCCGGAGAACCGTGGGGCAACAAAGAAAGCAGATGCCGGCGGTGAACAAACGCTTTGTCTCGTGGACCGCTGCACCTTTAGTGAGGACTAGTGGCTATGTCCATTTTTTCTATGAGATGGAATCACCCGTGATGCATAGCCGGTAACGCGAAGCCGCACCGAGTAGGCAAGACTTCCAGAGAACCGTGGGGCAACAAAGTTAAAGCAGATGCCGGCGGTGAACAAACGCCTTCTCTCGTGGACCGCTGCATTTTAGTGAGGTCAATCGCTAAGTGCCCATTTTTTCACGAGATGGAATCACCGTCAAGCATAGCCGGTAACGGCAAAGCCGCACCGAGCAGCAAAGACTCGGAGAACCGTGGGCAACAAAGCAAAGCAGATGCCGCGGTGAACAAACGCCTTCTCGTGGACCGCTGCGCTTTTCGTGAGGACTAGTGGCTATGCCCATTTTTTCTACGAGATGGAATCACCGTCAAGCATAGCCGGTAACGGTGAAGCCGCACCGAGCAGCAAACTTCCGGAGAACCGTGGGGCAACAAAGCAAAGTAGATGCCAACGGTGAACAAACGCTTCTCTCGTGGACCGCTGCGCCTTTTAGTGAGGACTAGTGACTATGCCTATTTTTTCTACGAGTTGAATCACCGTGATGCATAGTCAAGTTACGGTGAAGCCGCACCGAGCAGCAAAGACTTCCGGAGAACCGGGGCAACAAAGAAGCAGGGCCGGCGGTGAACAAACGCTTTCTCCCGTGGACCGCTGGCGCTTTTAGTGAGGACTAGTGGCTAACCGCCTGCTTTTTCTACAAGATGGAATCACCGTCAAGCATAGCGGGTAACGGTGAAGTCGCACCAGAGCAGCAAAGACTCAAGAACCATGGGGCAACAGTTAAAGCAGATGCCTACGGTGAACAAACGCCTTCTCTCGTGGACCGCTGCGCCTTTTAGTGAGGACTAGTGGCTATGCCCATTTTTTTACGAGATGGAATCACCGGTCAAGCATAGCCGGTAACGCGGTCGCAACGAGCAAGCAAGACTTCCGGAGAACAAGGGGCAACAGGTAAAGCAGATGTCGGCGGTGAACAAACGCCTTCTCTCGTGGACTGCTGGCGCCTTTTAGTGAGGACTAGTGGCTATGCCCATTTTTTCACGAGATGGAATCACACAAGGATGCATAGCCGGTAACGGCGAAGCCGCACCGGAGCAGCAAAGACTTCGAGAACCGTGGGCAACAAAGTTAAAGCAGATGCTCGCGTGAACAAACGCTTTCTCTCGTGGACCGTGGCGCTTTTAGTGTGCACTAGTGGCTAAGTGCCCATTTTTTCACGAGATGGAATCACCCGTGATGCATAGTCGGTTACGGTGAAGCCGCACCGAGCAAAAGACTTTCGAGAACCGTGAGGCAACAGTTAAAGCAGATGCCGCGGTGAACAAACGCCTTCTCTCAGACCGCTGGCGCTTTTTAGTGTGGACTAGTGGCTATGCCCATTTTTCACGAGATGGAATCACCCGGTGATGCATAGCCGGGTTACGTGAAGCCGCACCGAGCAGCAAGACCAGAGAACCGTGAGGCAACAAAGTTAAAGCAGATGCCGGCGGTGAACAAACGCCTTCTCGTGGGACCGCTGCGCCTTTTAGTGAGGACTAGTGGCTAGGTGCCCATTTTTCACGAGATGGAATCACCCGTGATGCATAGCCGGCTACGGAAGCCGCACTGCAGCAGAAGCACTTCCGAGAACCGGGACAACAAAGCAAAGCGTGATGCGCGGTGAACAAACGCCTTCTCTCGTGGACCGTTGAGCCTTTAGTGAGGACTAGTGGCTATGCCCATTTTTCTACGAGATGGAATCACCGTCAAGCATAGCCGGTAACGCGGTCGCACCGTAGCAAAAGACTCGGAGAACCGTGGTGCAACAAAGGAAGCGTATGCCGCGGTGAACAAACGCCTCTCGGGACCGCTGCGCTTTTTAGTGAGGACTAGTGGCTATGCCCATTTTTTCTATGAGATGGAATCATCCGGATGCATAGCTGGTAACGGCGAAGCCGCACCGAGCAGCAAAGACTTCCGGAGAACCGTGGGGCAACAAAGTTAAAGCAGATGCCGGCGGTGAACAAACGCCTCTCGTGGACCGCTGGCGCTTTTAGTGTGGACTAGTGGCTATGCCTGCTTTTTCTACGAGGTGGAATCACCGTCAAGCATAGCCGGTAACGGCAAAGCCGCACCGGAGCAGCAAAGACTTCCGGAGAACCGTGGGCAACAAAGCAAAGCGATGCCGCGCGTGAACAAACGCCTCGTGGACCGCTGCGCTTTTCGTGAGGACTAGTGGCTATGCATATTTTTCTACGAGATGGAATCACCGTCAAGATAGCGGCAATAAAGCCGGAACGGAGCAAGCAAAGACTTCGGAGAACCGGGGCAACAAAGCAAAGCAGTATGCCGCGGTGAACAAACGCTTTCTCGTGGACCGCTGCGCCTTTTAGTGAGGACTAGTGGCTATGCCCATTTTTCTACAAGATGGAATCACCCGTGATGCATAGCCGGTAACGGCGAAGTCCGCACCGAGCAGCAAGACTTCGAGAACCGTGGGGCAACAAAGCAAAGCAGATGCCGGCGGTGAACAAACGCTTCTCGTGGATCGCTGGCGCCTTTTAGTGAGGACTAGTGGCTATGCGCACATTTTTTCACGAGATGGAATCACCGGCACAAAGATAGCCGGTAACGGCGGCCGCAACGGAGCAGCAAAGACTCCGAGAACCGTGGGGCAACAAAGCAAAGCAGATGCCGGCGGTGAACAAACGCTTTCTCGTGGACCGCTGCGCCTTTAGTGAGGACTAGTGGCTGGCGCCCATTTTTACTACGAGATGGAATCACCCGTGATGCATAGCCGGTAACGACGGTCGCATCGAGCAAAAAGACTTCGAGAACCGTGGGGCAACAGTTAAAGCAGATGCCGCGGTGAACAAACGCCATCTCCGTGGACCGCTGCGCCTTTTAGTGATGACTAGTGGCTAAGTGCCCGTTTTTTCTACAAGATGGAATCACCTGGTCAAGCATAGCTGGGTAACGGCGAAGCCGCACCGGAGCAGTAGCACTTCCGGAGAACCGTGGTGCAACAAAGTTAAAGCGATGCCGCGGTGAACAAACGCCTTCTCGTGGACCGCTGCGCCTTTAGTGAGGACTAGTGGCTATGCCCATTTTTTCTACGAGATGGAATCACCGGTCAAGCATAGCCGGGTAACGGTGAAGCCGCAACGGAGCAGCAAAGACTTTCGAGAACCGTGGGGCAACAAAGTTAAAGCAGATGCCGGCGGTGAACAAACGCTCTCGTGGGACCGCTGCGCCTTTTAGTGAGGACTAGTGGCTAAGTGCCTATTTTTCTACAAGATGGAATCGCCTGGTGATGCATAGCCGGTAACGGCGAAGTCGCACCGAGCAAAAGACTTCCGAGAACCGTGGGGCAACAGGTAAAGCAGATGTCGGCGGTGAACAAACGCCTCTCGTGGGACCGCTGCGCTTTTAGTGAGGACAAGTGGCTAAGTGCCTGTTTTTTCTATGAGATGGAATCACCGTCACATAGCCGGGTAACGGCAAAGTCGCACCGAGCAGCAAAGACTTCCGAGAACCGTGGGCAACAAAGCAAAGCGTATGCCGGCAGTAAACAAATGCCTCTCGTGGACCGCTGGCGCCTTTAGTGAGGACTAGTGGCTATGCCCATTTTTCACGAGGTGGAATAACCCGTGATGCATATCCGGGAACGGCGGCCGCACCGAGCAAAAGACTTCCAGAGAACCGGGGGCAAGATGCCAAAGCGTATGCCGGCGGTGAACAAACGCCTTCTCTCGTGGGACCGCTGCGCCTTTTAGTGAGGACTAGTGGCTATGCCCATTTTTTCACGAGATGGAATCACCCGGTGATGCATAGCCGGGTTACGGTGAAGCCGCACCGAGCAGCAAGACTTCCCGACAACCGTGGACAACAAAGTTAAAGCAGATGCTCGCGGTGAACAAACGCCTTCTCGTGGACCGCGCTTTTAGTGAGGACTAGTGGCTGAGTGCCCATTTTTCTACGAGATGGAATCACCTAGTCAAGCATAGCCGGTAACGGTGAAGCGGCACCGAGCAGCAAAGACTTCGGAGAACCGGGGGCAACAAAGTTAAAGCAGATGTCAAGCGTGAACAAACGCCTTCTCTCGTGGACCGCTGCGCCTTTTAGTGAGGACTAGTAGCTATGCCCCATTTTTCTACAAGATGGAATCACCCGGTGATGCATAGCCGGTAACGGCGAAGTTGCACCGAGCAGCAAAGACTTCTGAACCGGGGGCAACAAAGCAGCGTATGTCGGCGGTGAACAAACGCCTTTCTCGTGGGACCGCTGCGCTTTTAGTGAGGACTAGTGGCTGGCGCCCGCTTTTTCACGAGATGGAATCACCGCTCAAGCATAGCAGTGGTAACGCGGCCGCACCGAAAGCAGCAAAGACTTCCGGAGAACCGGGGCAACAAAGTTAAAGCAGATGCCGCGGTGAACAAACGCCTCTCGTGGACCGCTGCGCCTTTTCGTGAGGACTAGTGGCTATGCACATTTTTCTACGAGATGGAATCACCGGTCAAGCATAGCCGGTAACAAATAAGCAAAGAACAGAAAGTGCAAGACTTCCGAGAACCGTGGGGCAACAGTTAAAGCAGATGCCGACGGTGAACAAACGCTTTCTCGTGGGACCGCTGGCGCCTTTTAGTGAGGACTAGTGGCTAAGTGCCCATTTTTTCTACAAGATGGAATCACCCGTGATGCATAGCCGGTAACGCCGGCCGCACCGAGCAGCAAAGATTTCCGAGAACCGGGGCAACAAAGCAAAGCAGATGCCGACGGTGAACAAACGCCTTCTCGTGGACCGCTGGCGCTTTTAGTGTGGACTAGTGGCTGGCGCCTGCTTTTTCTACGAGGTGGAATCACCGTCAAGCATAGCTGGTAACGGCAAAGTCGCATCGGAGCAAAAGACTTCGAGAACCGTGGGGCAACAGTTAAAGCGTATGCCTGCGGTGAACAAACGCCTTCTCTCATGGACCGCTGGCGCCTTTAGTGTGGACTAGTGGCTGGCGCCCGCTTTTTCTATGAGATGGAATCACCCGGTGATGCATAGTCTGGCTACGGTGAAGCTGCACTAGAGCAGCAAGACTTCCGCAGTAACCGTGAGGCAACAGATAAAGCGATGTCGGCGGTGAACAAACGCCTTCTCGTGGACCGCGCGCTTTTAGTGAGGACTAGTGGCTATGCCCATTTTTCACGAGATGGAATCACCCGGTGATGCATAGCCGTGCTACGGTGAAGCCGCACCGAGCAGCAAAGACCGAGAACCGTGGACAACAAAGTTAAAGCAGATGCCTGCGATGAACAAACGCCTTCTCGTGGGACCGCTGCTTTTTAGTGAGGACTAGTGGCTATGCCCATTTTTTCACGAGATGGAATCACCCAAGAATGCATAGTCGGTAACGTGAAGCCGCACCGAGCAAAAGACTTCGAGAACCGTGGGGCAACAAAGCAAAGCGATGCCTGCGGTGAACAAACGCTTCGTGGACCGCTGCGCCTTTAGTGTGGACTAGTGGTTGGCGCCTGCTTTTTCACGAGATGGAATCACCCGGTGATGCATTGCCGGCCACGGTGAAGCCGCACTAGAGCAGAAGCACTTCAGAGAACCGTGAGGCAACAGTCAAGGGCAGATGTCGGCGGTGAACAAACGCCTTCTCTCGTGGACCGCTGCGCTTTTAGTGAGGACTAGTGGCTGGTGCCTATTTTTTCACGAGATGGAATCACCCGGTGATGCATAGCCGCTACGGTGAAGCCGCACCGAGCAGCAAGACTTCCGAGAACCGGGACAACAGTTAAAGCGTATGCTCGCGGTGAACAAACGCTTCTCTCGTGGACCGCGGCGCCTTTTAGTGAGGACTAGTGGCTATGCCCATTTTTTCACGAGATGAAATCACACGCTGATGCATAGCCGTAATGGCGGCCGCACCGAGCAGCGTAACTTCCGGAGAACCGTGGGCAACAGTTAAAGCAGATGCTTGCGGTGAACAAACGCCTCTCGGGACCGCTGGCGCCTTTTAGTGAGGACTAGCGCTGGCGCCCGCTTTATGAGAAGGAATCACCGTCAAGCATAGCTAGGTAACGCGGCCGCACCGAGCAGCAAGACTAAGAACTATGGGGCAACAAAGTTAAAGCAGATGTCGGCGGTGAACAAACGCCTCGTCGTGGACCGTTACGCTTTTAGTGAGGACTAGTGGCTATGCCCGCTTTTTCACGAGGTGGAATCACCCGTGATGCATAGCCGGGAACGCGGTTGCACCGAGCAGCAAAGACTTTCCAGAGAACCGGGGCAACAAAGTTAAAGCGATGCCGCTGTGAACAAACGCCTTCTCTCGGGACCGCTGGCTTTTTTAGTGAGGACAAGTGGCTATGCCCATTTTTCACGAGATGGAATCACCGGTCAAGCATAGCTGGTAACGCAAAGCTGCACCGAGCAGCAAAGACTTCCGAGAACCGGGGGCAACAAAAAGCAGATGCCTGCGGTGAACAAACGCCTTCTAGTGGACCGCTGGCGCCTTTTAGTGACGACTAGTGGCTAAGCGCCCGCTTTTTCACGAGATGGAATCACCGTCACATAGCTGGTAGCAACAAGCCGCACCGAGCAGCAAGACTTCCGGAGAACCGTGGGGCAACAAAGCAAAGCAGATGCCGGTGAACAAACGCCTTCTCGTGGACCGCGGCGCTTTTAGTGTGGACTAGTGGCTGCCTGCTTTTACGAGATGCAATCACCCGTGATGCATAGTCGGCTACGGCGAAGCCGCACCGAGCAGAAGCACTTCCGAGAACCATGAGGCAACAAAGTTAAAGCAGATGCCGACGGTGAACAAACGCTCTCGTGGGACCGCTGCGCTTTTAGTGAGGACTATCGCTATGCCCATTTTTTCTACGAGATGGAATCACCGTCAAGATAGCTGGTAATGCCGGAAGCCGCACCGAGCAGCAAAGACTTCCGAGAACCGTGGGCAACAGTTAAAGCAGATGCCTACGGTGAACAAACGCTTCTTCTCGTGGACCGCTGGCGCTTTTAGTGTGGACTAGTGGCTGGCGCCTGCTTTTTCACGAGATGGAATCACCGGTGATGCATAGCCGGGCTACGGCGAAGCCGCATCGAGCAGAAGCACTTCGAGAACCATGAGGCAACAAAGTTAAAGCAGATGCCGCGGTGAACAAACGCTGCTTCTCGTGGACCGCTGGCGCCTTTTAGTGAGGACTAGTGGCTAAGTGCCCATTTTTTCACGAGATGGAATCACCCGTGATGCATAGCCGGCCACGGTGAAGCTGCACCGAGCAGCAAGACTTCGGAGAACCGGGACAACAAAGAAAGCAGATGCCGCGGTGAACAAACGCCTTCTCGTGGACCGCTGGCGCCTTTTAGTGAGGACTAGTGGCTATGCCCATTTTTTCTACGAGATGGAATCACCGTCAAGCATAGCCGGTAACGGTGAAGCCGCACCGAGCAGCAAAGACTCGAAGAACCGTGGGGCAACAAAGCAAAGCAGATGCCGGCGGTGAACAAACGCCTCTCGTGGACCGCTGCGCTTTTAGTGAGGACTAGTGGCTAGCGCCTATTTTTTCACGAGATGGAATCACCCGGTGATGCATAGCCGGGCTACGGTGAAGCCGCACCGAGCAGCAAAGACTTCGGAGAACCGTGGGCAACAAAAAGCAGATGCCGGCGGTGAACAAACGCTTCTCTCATGGACCTGGCGCTTTTAGTGAGGACTAGTGGCCAAGTGCCCGTTTTTCTAGAGATGGAATCACCCGTGATGCATAGCCGGTAACGGCGAACCGCACCGAGCAGCAAAGACTTCGAGAACCGTGGGCAACAAAGTTAAAGCAGATGCCGGCGGTGAACAAACGCTTCTAGTGGACCGCTGGCGCCTTTTAGTGACGACTAGTGGCTAAGTGCCCGCTTTTTCTACGAGATGGAATCACCGTCAAGATAGCTGGTAGCAATGGTCGCACCGGAGCAGCAGCAGCTCGAGAACCGGGGCAACAAAGCAAAGCAGATGCCGGCGGTGAACAAACGCCTCTCGTGGGACCGCGCGCTTTTTAGTGGACTAGTGGCTATGCCCGCTTTTTCACGAGATGCAATCACCCGTGATGCATAGTCGGGCTACGGCGAAGCCGCACCGGAGCAGAAGCACTTCCGGAGAACCATGAGGCAACAAAGCAAAGCGATGCCGACGGTGAACAAACGCTCTCGTGGACCGCTGGCGCCTTTTAGTGAGGACTCATCGCTAAGTGCCCATTTTTTCTACGAGATGGAATCACCGTCAAGATAGCTGGTAACAAATAAGCCGCACCGAGCAGCAAAGACTCCGAGAACCGTGGGGCAACAAAGCAAAGCAGATGCCGGTGAACAAACGCCTCTCGTGGACCGCTGCGCTTTTAGTGTGGACTAGTGGCTATGCCCGCTTTTTCTACGAGATGGAATCACTCGTGATGCATAGCCGGCCACGGCGAAGTCGCACCGAGCAGAAGCACTTCCGAGAACCATGAGGCAACAAAGCAAAGCAGATGCCGCGGTGAACAAACGCGTTCTCTCGTGGACCGCTGGCGCTTTTAGTGAGGACTAGTGGCTATGCCCATTTTTCACGAGATGGAATCACCCGGTGATGCATAGCCTGCCACGGTGAAGCCGCACCGAGCAGCAAGACTTCCGAGAACCGGGACAACAAAGTTAAAGCAGATGCCGCGGTGAACAAACGCCTTCTCTCGTGGACCGCGCGCTTTTAGTGAGGACTAGTGGCTGGCGCCCGTTTTTCACGAGATGGAATCACCGTCAAGCATAGCCGGTAACGGCGGCTGCACCAGCAGCAAAAGACTTCCGGAGAACCGGGGCAACAGTTAAAGCAGATGCCGGCGGTGAACAAACGCTTCTCGTGGACCGCTGCGCCTTTTAGTGAGGACTAGTGGCTGGCGCCCATTTTTTCTACGAGATGGAATCACCGTCAAGCATAGCCGGTAACGCGGCAAAGACCGAGTAGGCAAGACTCCGAGAACTGGGGCAACAGTTAAAGCGTATGCCGGCTGGTGAACAAACGCTTCTCGTGGGACCGCTGCGCCTTTTAGCGAGAACTAGTGTCTGCGCCTATTTTTTCGACAAGATGGAATCACCCGTGATGCATAGCCGGGCTACGGTGAAGCCGCACCGAGCAGCAAAGACTTCCGGAGAACCGTGGGCAACAGCAAAGCGTATGCCGGCGGTGAACAAACGCTTCTCTCGTGGACCGCTGCGCTTTTAGTGAGGACTAGTGGCTGTGCCTATTTTTTTCACGAGATGGAATCACCCGGTGATGCATAGCCGGTAACGGCGAATCAAGACGAGCAGTAAAGACTGAGAACCGTGGGGCAACAGTTAAAGCAGATGCCGGCGGTGAACAAATGCCTCTCTCGTGGACCGCTGGCGCCTTTAGTGTGGACAAGGGTTATGCCCATTTTTCACGAGATGGAATCACCCGGTGATGCATAGTCGGTTACGCCAAGCCGCACCGAGCAGCAAAGACCGGAGAACCGTGGGGCAACAGGATAAAGTAGATGTCCGGCGGTGAACAAACGCTTCTCGTGGACCGCTGGCGCCTTTTAGTGTGGACTAGTGGCTGAGTGCCCATTTTTTCACGAGATGGAATCACCCGTGATGCATAGCCGAGTAACGCGGCCGCACCGAGCAGTATCACTCGAGAACCGGGGCAACAGTTAAAATAGATGCCGCGGTGAACAAACGCCTCTCGTGGACCGCTGGCGCTTTAATGAGAACTAGTGTCTGCGCCTATTTTTCACGAGACGGAATCACCGGTGATACATAGTCGGGCTACGGTGAAGCCGCACCGAGCAGCAAAGACTCGAGAACCGTGGGGCAACAGTTAAAGCAGATGCCGGCGGTGAACAAACGCTTTCTCGTGGGTCGCTGCGCTTTTAGTGAGGACTAGTGGCTGGCGCCCGCTTTTTTCACGAGATGGAATCACCCGGTGATGCATAGCCGGTAACGGTGAAACCGCACCGAGCAGCAAAGACTTCCGGAGAACCGTGGGGCAACAAAGCAAAGCGTATGCCGCGGTGAACAAACGCCTTCTCGTGGACCGCTGGCGCTTTTAGTGTGGACTAGTGGCTATGCCCGCTTTTTCTACGAGATGCAATCACCCGTGATGCATAGTTGGCTACGGCGAAGCCGCACCGAGCAGAAGCACTCCGAGAACCATGAGGCAACAAAGTTAAAGCAGATGCCGACGGTGAACAAACGCTTCTCGTGGACCGCTGGCGCCTTTTAGTGAGGACTATCGCTTATGCCCATTTTTTCACGAGATGGAATCACCGTCAAGATAGCTGGTAACAGCCGAAGCCGCACCGAGCAAGCAGCAGCAGCCCGAGAACCGGGGCAACAAAGTTAAAGCAGTATGCCGCGTGAACAAACGCTTCTCGTGGACCGCTGCGCCTTTTAGTGTGGACTAGTGGCTATGCCCGTTTTTTCTACGAGATGCAATCACCCGGTGATGCATAGTCGGCTACGGCGAAGCCGCACCGAGCAGAAGCACTCCGAGAACCATGAGGCAACAAAGTTAAAGCGATGCCGACGGTGAACAAACGCCTTCTCGTGGACCGCTGGCGCCTTTTAGTGAGGACCATCGCTAAGTGCCCATTTTTTCTACGAGATGGAATCACCTGGTCAAGCATAGCTGGGTAACGCCAAGTCGCACCGAGCAGCAAAGACTTCCGAGAACCGTGGGGCAACAGTTAAAGCAGATGCCGGCGGTGAACAAACGCTCTCGTGGGACCGCTGGCGCCTTTTAGTGTGGACTAGTGGCTATGCCCGCTTTTTTCACGAGATGGAATCACTCGGTGATGCATAGCCGGCCACGATGAAGCCGCACCGAGCAGAAGCACTTCCGAGAACCATGAGGCAACAAAGCAAAGCAGATGCCTACGGTGAACAAACGCTGCTCCTCGTGGGACCGCTGGCGCTTTTTAGTGAGGACTAGTGGCTATGCCCATTTTTTCTACGAGATGGAATCACCCGGTGATGCATAGCCGGGCTACGGTGAAGCTGCACCGGAGCAGGCAGCACTTCCGGAGAACCGTGGGACAACAAAGTTAAAGCAGATGCCGGCGGTGAACAAACGCCTTTCTCGTGGACCGCTGGCGCTTTTAGTGAGGACTAGTGGCTGGCGCCCGCTTTTTCACGAGATGGAATCACCGTCAAGCATAGCCGGTAACGTGAAGCCGCACCGAGCAAAAAAGACTCAAGAACCGTGGGGCAACAAAGCAAAGCAGATGCCACGGTGAACAAACGCCTCTCGTGGACCGCTGGCGCCTTTTAGTGAGGACTAGTGGCTGGCGCCTATTTTTCACGAGATGGAATCACCCGTGATGCATAGTCGGGCCACGGTGAAGCCGCACCGAGCAGCAAAGACTTCCGAGAACCGTGGGGCAACAAAGTTAAAGCGTATGCCGCGGTGAACAAACGCCTTCTCATGGACCGCTGGCGCTTTAGTGAGGACTAGTGGCTGGCGCCCGCTTAAGAGATGGAATCACCCGGTGATGCATAGCCGGTAACGGCGAACCGCACCGAGCAGCAAAGACCGGAGAACCGTGGGGCAACATGCTAAAGCAGATGCCGCGGTGAACAAACTCTTCTCGTGGACCGCTGCGCTTTTAGTGAGGACTAGTGGCTGGCGCCCGCTTTTTCACGAGATGGAATCACCCGGTGATGCATAGCCGGTAAATAAGTCGCACCGAGCAGCAAGATCGAGAACTGGGGGCAACAGTTAAGCAGATGCCGGCGGTGAACAAACGCCTTCTCCGACCGCGCGCTTTTAGTGTGGACTAGTGGCTGAGTGCCCGCTTTCACGAGAAGGAATCACCCGATGATGCATAGTCGGGTTACGGTGAAGCCGCATCGAGCAGCAAAGACTTCCGGAGAACCGTGAGGCAACAAAGTTAAAGCAGATGCCGCGGTGAACAAATGCCTTCTCTCGGGACCGCTGGCGCCTTTAGTGAGGACTAGTGGCTATGCGTCCGCTTTTTCACGAGATGGAATCACCGTCAAGCATAGCGGTAACGGCGAAGCCGCACTGCAGCAGCAAAGACTTCCGGAGAACCGGGGCAACAGTTAAAGCAGATGCCGGCGGTGAACAAACGCCTTCTCGGGACCGCTATGCTTTTAGTGAGGACTAGTGGCTGGTGCCCATTTTTTCTACGAGATGGAATCACCGTCAAGCATAGCCGGTAACGGCGGCAAAGACCGAGTAGGCAAGATCGAGAACTGGGGCAACAGTTAAAGCGATGCCGCGGTGAACAAACGCTTCTCGTGGGACCGCTATGCTTTTAGCGAGAACTAGTGTCTGCGCCTATTTTTTCGACAAGATGGAATCACCCGGTGATGCATAGCCGGCTACGGTGAAGCCGCACCGAGCAGCAAGACTTCCGAGAACCGGGGCAACAAAGCAAAGCGTATGTCATGGTGAACAAACGCCTCTCGTGGACCGCTGGCGCCTTTTAGTGAGGACTAGTGGCTGTGCCTATTTTTTCACGAGATGGAATCACCCGTGATGCATAGCGGTAACGGCGAAACCGTGACGGAGCAAAAAAGACTTCGAGAACCGTAACAAAGTTAAAGCAGTATGCCGCGTGAACAAATGCCTTCTCTCGTGGACCGCTGGCGCCTTTAGTGTGGACAAGTGGCTAAGTGCCCATTTTTCACGAGATGGAATCACCCGGTGATGCATAGTCGGTTACAACCGAAGTCGCACCGGAGCAGCAAAGACTTCCGAGAACCGTGGGGCAACAGATAAAGTAGATGCCGGCGTGAACAAACGCCTTCTCTCGTGGACCGCTGGCGCCTTTAGTGTGGACTAGTGGCTGAGTGCCCATTTTTCACGAGATGGAATCACCCGGTGATGCATAGCCGAGTAACGCGGTTGCACCGGAGGTGCATCACTCGAGAACCGTGGGGCAACAGTTAAAATAGATGCCTGCGGTGAACAAACGCCTTCGTGGACCGCTGCGCCTTTAATGAGAACTAGTGTCTGCGCTATTTTTTCACGAGACGGAATCACCGGTGATACATAGCCGGGCTACGGTGAAGCCGCACCGAGCAGCAAAGACTTCGAGAACCGGGCAACAAAGTTAAAGCAGATGCCGCTGTGAACAAACGCTTCTCGTGGGTCAAGGCGCCTTTTAGTGAGGACTAGTGGCCAAGTGCCCGTTTTTCGAGATGGAATCACCCGTGATGCATAGCCGGTAACTGAAACCGCACCGAGCAGCAAAGACTTCCGAGAACCGTGGGGCAACAAAGTTAAAGCAGTGATGCGGTGAACAAACGCCTTTCTCGTGGGACCGCTGGCGCTTTTAGTGAGGACTAGTGGCTGGCGCCCATTTTTCTACGAGATGGAATCACCCGTGATGCATAGCCGGTAACGGTGAAACTGCACCGAGCAGCAAAGACTGAGAATCGTGGGGCAACAAAGCAAAGCAGATGCCGGTGAACAAACGCCTCGTGGGACCGTTGCGCCTTTTAGTGTGGACTAGTGGCTAAGTGCCCATTTTTTCTACGAGATGGAATCACCCGGTGATGCATAGCCGGGTAACAGCGAAGCTGCACCGGAGCAGGCAGCACTTCCGGAGAACCGTGGGGCAACAGGATAAAGTAGATGCTGGCGGTGAACAAACGCCTTCTCTCGTGGACCGTTGCGCCTTTTAGTGTGGACTAGTGGCTGAGTGCCCGTTTTTTCTACGAGATGGAATCACCCGGTGATGCATAGCCGGTAACGGCGAAGTCTGCACCGAGCAGCAAAGACTTCCGGAGAACTGTGGGGCAACAAAGTTAAAGCAGATGTCGGCGGTGAACAAACGCCTTCTCTCGTGGACCGTTGCGCCTTTTAGTGAGAACTAGTGTCTAAGTGCCTATTTTTTCTATGAGATGGAATCACCTGGTGATACATAGCCGGGCTACGGTGAAGCCGCACCGAGCAGCAAAGACGGAGAACCGTGGGGCAACAGTTAAGCGTATGCCGGCGGTGAACAAACGCCTTCTCGTGGATCGCTGCGCTTTTAGTGAGGACTAGTGGCTGGCGCCTGCTTATTTAGATGGAATCACCCGGTGATGCATAGCCGTAACGGCGAATCAGCACGGAGCAGCAAAGACTTCCGAGAACCGGGGCAACAAGGAAAGCAGATGCCGCGGTGAACAAACGCTTCTCGGGACCGCTGGCGCTTTTAGTGAGGACTAGTGGCTAGTGCCCGTTTTTCACGAGATGGAATCACCCGGTGATGCATAGTCGGTAACGCCGAAGCCGCACCGAGCAGCAAAGACTCCGAGAACCGGGGCAACAGCAAAGCAGATGCCGGCGGTGAACAAACGCCTTCTCGTGGACCGCTGGCGCTTTTAGTGTGGACTAGTGGTCGAGTGCCCGCTTTTCACGAGATGGAATCACCCGGTGATGCATAGCCGCTACGGTGAAGCCGCATCGAGAAGGCAAGACTTCCGAGAACCGTGAGGCAACAGCAAAGCGATGCCGGCGGTGAACAAATGCCTCGTCTCGGGACCGCTGGCGCCTTTTAGTGAGGACTAGTGGCTTGCGCCGCTTTTCACGAGATGGAATCACCTGGTCAAGCATAGCCGGTAACGGCGAAGTCTGCACCGGAGCAGCAAAGACTTCGGAGAACCGTGGGGCAACAAGCTAAAGCAGATGCCGACGGTGAACAAACGCCTTCTCTCGTGGACCGTTGCGCCTTTTAGTGAGGACTAGTGGCTAAGTGCCCATTTTTTCACGAGATGGAATCACCGGTCAAGCATAGCCGGTAACGGCGGTTGCACCGGAGCAGCAAAGACTTCCGAGAACTGTGGGGCAACAAAGTTAAAGCAGATGTCGGCGGTGAACAAACGCCTTCTCTCGTGGACCGCTGGCGCCTTTTAGTGAGAACTAGTGTCTGCGCCTATTTTTCACGAGATGGAATCACCCGTGATGCATAGCCGGTTACGGTGAAGCTGCACCGAGCAAAAGACTTCGAGAACCGGGGCAACAAAGCAAAGCGTATGCCGGCGGTGAACAAACGCTTTCTCCGGACCGCTGCGCTTTTAGTGTGGACTAGTGGTGAGTGCCCGCTTTTTCACGAGATGGAATAACCCGATGATGCATAGCCGGTTACGGTGAAGTCGCACCGAGCAGCAAAGACTTCGAGAACCGTGGAGGCAACAAAGTTAAAGCAGATGCCGGGCGGTGAGCAAATGCCTCTCTCGTGGACCGCTGCGCCTTTTAGTGAGGACTAGTGGCTATGCCCGCTTTTTCTACGAGATGGAATCACCGTCAAGCATAGCCGGTAACGGAGCCGCACCGGAGCAGCAAAGACTTCCGGAGAACCGTGGGCAACAGTTAAAGCAAAGCCGGCGGTGAACAAACGCTTCTCTCGGGACCGTTACGCCTTTAGTGAGGACTAGTGGCTAGTGTCCATTTTTTCACGAGATGGAATCACCGGTCAAGCATAGCCGGTAACGGCAAAGCCGCACCGCAGCAGCAAAGACTTCCGAGAACTGGGGCAACAGCAAAAGCGTATGCCGGCGGTGAACAAACGCTCTCGTGGACCGCGCGCCTTTTAGTGTGGACTAGTGGTTGAGTGCCCGCTTTTCACGAGATGGAATCACCCGTGATGCATAGCCGGTTACGTGAAGCCGCATCGAGCAGCAGCACTTCGAGAACCGTGAGGCAACAAAGCAAAGCAGATGCCGCGGTGAACAAATGCCTCTCTCGTGGGACCGCTGGCGCTTTTAGTGAGGACTATCGCTAAGTGCCCGCTTATTCTACGAGATGGAATCACCGGTCAAGCATAGCCGGTAACGGCGGCGTCCGCACCGAGCAAAAGACTCGGAGAACCGTGAGGCAACAAAGAAAGCAGATGCCGGCTGTGAACAAACGCCTTCGTGGACCGCGCGCTTTTTAGTGAGGACTAGTGGCTATGCCCATTTTTCACGAGATGGAATCACCCGTCAAGCATAGCCGTAACGGCGAAGCCGCACCGAGCAGCAAAGACTTCCAGAGAACTGGGGCAACAGTTAAAGCGTATGCCGGCGGTGAACAAACGCTTTCTCTCAGAGACCGCTGCGCTTTTAGTGAGAACTAGTGTCTATGCCTATTTCTTCTACGAGATGGAATCACCCGTGATGCATAGCTGGCTACGGTGAAGCCGCACCGAGCAAAAGACTTCCGAGAACCGGGGCAACAAAGCAAAGCAGATGCCGACGGTGAACAAACGCCATCTCTCGTGGACCGCTGGCGCTTTTAGTGAGGACTAGTGGCTGCGCCTGCTTTTTCACGAGATGGAATCACCCGAGATGCATAGTCGGTAATGGCGAAATCGCACCGAGAAAGGCAGCACTTCGAGAACCGTGGGCAACAAAGTTAAAGCAGATGCCGGCGGTGAACAAACGCCTCTCGTGGACCGCTGGCGCTTTAGTGTGGACGTAAACACAAGGCTCTTCTTCGTTCTTGATGAAACCAAACCCTTTGATTACTTCATCAAAACGAATGTTCCAACTCCGAGATGCTCGCTAATCCATAAATGGATCTTGCAGCTTGTATATCTTTCTAGTCGATTGCGGATCGACAAACCTCGTTGTGCTGTGTACACATCCTCACTCGATTTCCATTAAGGAAAGCCGTTTTGACATCCATTTGCCATATTTCATAGTCGAAATAAGCAAGGAATCGCTAGAATGATCCGAATAGATTCTTAGCATCATGACGGCGTAAAAGTTTCATCATAATCAACACCTTGAATTTGTTTGAAACCTTGGCCACCAATCGCGCTTTTATAGATGTGAACATTTCCATCTATGTCTATCTTTTCTTGAAACCCATTTGCACTCAATGGTTTTAACACCATCGTGTGGATCAACCAAGTTCCAAACTTGATTACCGTGCATGGATTCAACTTCGATCTCATGGCTTCAAGCCATTTCGTAGTCTGGTCCCACCATCGCTTCTTCATAGGTCTTAGGCTCATCGTTGTTCTAACAACAATATGTCCCGTTGTTGAGTAGTCAAGAACATGTACCTCCTGTGCACGACGTGACCTCTCCGACCCACTGGTGCCGGTGTTCATTACAGTGTTCTTCAACGCTTGTTCATCCCGTTGTGGTTCTCAGAGGAGTCAAACGCTGTGTGTTTCTCAATTCTTCAAGTTGCACCATGCTCCCACTATCCCTTCTTGAGAGAAACTCTTTCTAAGAAGACACCATGCCGGCGACAAACACTTTGCCTTCTTCTTGATTATAGAAGTAATATCCTTTCGCTTCCTTAGGATACCCGATAAAGAAGCATTTATCGATTTAGGACTGAGCTTATCGATTGTAAACGCTTTTACATAAGTCTCACATCCCCAAATCTTAAGAAAAGACAAGCTAGGACGTTGTCCCGTCCACATCTCATATGGTGTCTTTTCATCGATTTTGATGGAACTCGCTTAGTGTGAAAGCTACCAGCTTCAAGAGCTGCATTCAAAAAGACAACTAAGATCATCTGGCTCATCATGGAGCGCACCATATCTAATAGGTGCGATTGCTCGCTCGATACCCCATTCCATTGAGGTGTTCCCAAGGAGTCAATTGTGGAACAATTCCACAATCCTTCGATGATTACCAAACTCATGGCTCAAATACTCGCCTCCACGATCGATCGAGAAACTTGATTGTCTTGCCTAAATGATTTTGCACTTCATTTTGGAATTCTTGAACTTTTCAAAGGATTCAGACTTATGCTTCATCGTAGATATATCCATATCTACTAAAGTCATCAAGAAAGTTATGAAGCATCGAAACCACCTCGGTCGTTGAGCTCATTGGTCCACATACATCGAATGTACGAAAGCCAATAAGTCACTTGTCCGCTCACCTTGACCGTGAAAGGTGCTTTTGTCATCTTGCCAAGTAAACAAGATTCTGATGTCTCAAATGATTCAAAATCAAATGAGTGCGTAATACCATCTCTATGGAGCTCTCCATGCTTCTCATTTATGTGACCTAAGCGACAAGGCAACAAACGGGATTCAAATCATTCGATCGGTTTCTCTTTGTATTAATGTTATAGACCGATGACTCTTCAAGAGTAAGAACATATAACCCATTCACCAATGGAGTATGACAATAGAACATATCTTTGAAATAAAGAGAACAACCATTGTTCACGTATCTAAAGTCATAACCTTTCGCTTGTAAATATGAAGCGTAAATAATGTTCTTGGAAAGAGATGGAACACAATAACAATTATTCAATTCCAAAACTAACTCGAAGGTAAAGACAATGGCATGGTGCCAAACAACACCAAGAAGAACTTTTGCTCCATTGCCAACGCCAAGATCCACTTCGCCTCCCCTCAAACTTCTACTTTTCTTAGCCCTCGCAACGATTTGTAAATGTGAGCAACCGATCCGTAGATCAAATACCCAAGAATCAGAGATGAAGTAGCAAGATTGATTTCTATAACATTTATACCTAGAGCGAAGTCGTCCCCCTTCTTTTCTCAAGATCCTCCAAGTACTTTGGGCGCCTTTTCCAATGTCCCGATTGCTTTCATGAGTAGCAACTGCATCGTGAGCAGTGGCCTTCTTGACTTGCTTGGCCTTAGAACCGCCGCGATCTCATCTGAGCTAACTTTCTTTGACCGCGCCTTCTTTACATAGGGCTTGCCTTGTTTCCTCGCATCATCATCACATGATGGCTGCTTTTCTTAATGCTTTCCTCGCTGATTTTAGCATCCCATGCAACTCACCAAGGTCTTGTCCATGTTGTTCATGTGATAGTTCGTAATGAATGGCTCAAAGCTCGGGGAGCGATCAAGAATCACATCGCAGCCAACTCGGCTAAGGGGAAAACCAAGCTTTTCCAGACTCTCAATGTAGCCAATCATCTTAATCACATGAGGGTCGACGGATTCCCTTCGCAGAAGTCGCGACGCAAACAAGGACTTTGAAGTGTTGAACCTCTCAACCTTCTTGCTTGGTTCTCAAACATACCACGCAACCCCACAATGATATTGTAGGCATCCGTGTTCTCATATTGCTTCAAGCTCAGAGAGACATTGTGGCAAGCATGAGACAGCTCACATCAAGGTAATCATTCGCTTGCTTCTCATAAGCTTTCCGCAGCCACAGAGCATTATCGTGCAAGTCATCGTGATAAGGAGACTCAAGGACATGCTCCTTGCGCTCTTGTTTGAGAACAATTCTCGTGTATGCGATACCAATCCAAAAAGTTCGCTCCATTGAGTTTTTCTTTCTCAAGAATAGATCGCAAATTAAAAGAACCGGATGCGCATTAGTTGACATGATCTACAACAAAGAATATGCAAAGTTTAGCACTATGTTCATGTTTGATCTTCCATTAAACAATTTTATAAAAGATACTCCCACTATATGTTTTGTAATCGCCTTCCCTAACGACATATAGTGGTCAAGATCCATGTTCATCTAAGTTCTAGTGAGCTTTGGCATCACCGCTAGAAACTTAGTGACGAGGTAAGCAACACTTGCTAATCACATCTTATGTGACTCTTGTTTGTTGGTGGCATCCAATGCCCTTCCCCAACACCATGCCCCAAGGCCCAAATCTAATTTGATAGGCTCAGTAAACCAAACCACTATGCATGTGGATGTCCGACATCCACCCTATTAGATCAAGATAGTTGATGGTACCGCTTTCAGGCACCTACCAAACAATGATCATGATTCTTATAGGCGCAAAGAATTGGAAGGGCATCAAAACAAATTCTTAATTTTTTTTTCTTGAGAGAAGCTATTCTATCATGAAAACTAACCCTTAGTTGGTATGGCATGAAAGAATAGTATGACAAGAAATAAACATCACATGCATATAATCACATTATAATCGTGAATGGTATGGCATTTTGTATCGTAGTGGTCGCCATCGCCATGGTTCCACGGTGATATTCTTCGCCACACTTCTTGTCCTCTTTGTCATCATGCTTGAAGCTCCATAGCAAAGAACTAAACTATTACAACTAATAGGTAGCAAATGAATTACATGAGGAGTCAAGCATCACAAGTCGACACGCAGTGTCGTTATACATTAAAGAACATTTCAACCCTACTGGGTTATTACGACACACAGCCGCCAAACACACATGTATCACATATGCATCTATGCCATACCATTCACATCATTCCCCGCAAAACAAGTTGTAGAACATATTCTACCGCCGACATGAATGTGTTTCATAACAATCTATGCAGTACGCAACGGCGGTCCCCGCCGGGCTTGCCAAATCAACCCAACCGAGCTATTCAAAATGTCTCAATTTTCATTAGATCAATCACATCAATCACCGCGATCGGATGCTTGAGGAGACCGCAACACAAGACCTCGACCGTTGTCTCAATCTATCGATCAGGCGCTAGCTAGCTCGATGGTGTTACCACCAGAGGGGCAAGTCGCAGACATCAAAGAAGGAGCACGAACTAATCTTTTTGGCCACATGATGCTATCAACTTATACATATTCCAACCCCTTATGACCGATTGATCTAGTCCGTAATAGATCCAATCTATTACAACCGGATATCAACATATGCACCGATCCGCATCGCAAACTAGCAAGATGGCTCGATACCACTAATGGATCGCGAGTAGCATACAGAGCGTAAAACAAAATTTTTCACCGCGCACACAAGAACATCATGCTTAAGGAGGATCATGGATCGCACTACTAGACGGGCAACCAATGAAGAAGAGTTGGAGAAGCCGATCCAACCACGCCGCCAAGTAGTAGTGGAAGTAGTCGATCGCTCGAACCGATCGCCTCTCCACGCGATCAACCACACCACGAGCGATCCAATCAGAGGTTGTTGATGCCGATCAACGCCGCAACGTAGCGCCCACCCAGATCCACACGCCCGGGAGTCGAACGCCGATCGCGAGTGTACCAAAGACCGCGGTTAGGGTTTGGCTCGAGGTGGCGCTATGGATTAGCTCGGGATTATCAAAAGGCTTCTCGCCCCGCCCATATATATATAGATCTTCACTTGGGCCTCGTGGACCGAGGCCCAATAGGAGTCTATCCGATCTCATCCGACCAGCCCATATCCGAATCACATTCAATTAGTATTCCAACCCGCAGCAGCGACCAGAGGTTCACGATACTTGGTCGCCACCTGTAAACACCTTCCTGGCCACCCCGAATAGCGGCCTCTAGCAAGACATATTAACCCCAAAGTATACGAAGATCATATCTACCGAACCTCGAATGTTCTCATGTACTAACCTTTGCCTCACGATATAGATTAAGCTCAGACCTCGGTCATCCTCTTAATAGCTCAATCACTCTCGATTCCGTGATGGATTATAAACTCGTGATTGACCTCAATCACCTGGCATGGCCATGCACTTCATAATCCATTACATCGAGGCCCAGATATCTCTCCCATAAGGAGGGGCAAATTTATCTTGATCATTCACATCCCACTACATGTTTCATGGCAAACCCAAAGACTACTTTTATGACTACCCGCCACGGAGTAGTGTTTAGTAGTCCCAAAGTAAGCTACCACGCGATGTCGGGAACCATGATGATCTCAAGTCTAAGGATTCCACATAAACACTACTTGAGACCAACTGATGACACATGGAATCTCCGCAGTTGTCTCATGGCAGTGTCTATCCAACATATGTTCACTAACACATGTCCATATTATTGATTTGGTATTCCATACCATGATCCATGAGACATGATCATCAATCAATACATATGTTGATCTTTGAATCATATTTGTTCCTCATATGAAATATAATCGTGGATCATTTAGAAATAGCAACATTTTGGCATTAAGAGTCTCATGAATAAGTCACATACTCATTGATCAATAATGATAATGTCTATTTCAAGGAACAAAGCAATGTATCATAAACATAAGTGATATATTCAACATCTCCATGTTGCTCTAGGGCATATCACCAACAGAATCACCCTTGATGCATAGCCTGCCACGAAGCCGCACCGAGCAGCAAGATCGAGAACTGCAACAGCAAAGCAGATGTCGTGAACAAACGCCTTCCTCGTGGGACCGCTGCGCCTTTTAGTGAGGACTAGTGGCTATGCCTATTTTTTTCACAAGATGGAATAACCCGCTGATGGCAGTCGGCATTTGAAGTCAGCACCGAGCAGCAAAGACTTCCGAGAACCGTGGGGCAACAAAGCAGCAGAGCGCATGCCAGTGAACAAACGATTCTCTCGTGGGACCGCTGGCGCCTTTTAGTGAGGACTAGTGGCTGGCGCCTGCTTTTTCGAGATGGAATCACCGTAAAGCAGCCGCCACGCTGGTGCCGCACCGGAGCAAGCAAAGACTAAGAACCGGGGCAACATGTTAAAGCAGATGCCGCATGAACAAACGCTCGTGGGATCACAGTGCCTTTAGTGAGGACTAGTGGCTGGCGCCCGCTTTTCACGAGATGAAATCACCCGTCAAGCATAAAGGGCAAGTCGCACCCAGCAGCAAAGACTTCCGGAGAATCGTGGGGCAACAAAGCAAAGCAGATGCCGGTGAACAAACGCTTTCTCGCGGACCATTGCGCCTTTAGTGAGGACTAGTGGTTATGCCCGCTTTTTCACGAGATGGAATCACCGTCACATAGCTGGTAACGCTGGCCGCACTGCAGCAGCAAAGACTTCCGAGAGCCGTGGGGCAACAGGAAGCGATGCCAAGGAACAACCGACTTCTCGTGGATCGCTGGCGCCTTTTAGTGAGGACTAGTGGCTATGCCCGCTTTTTCTACGAGATGGAATCACCGTCGCGAGTAATGGTAATCCGGCCGCACCGAGCAGCAAAGACTTTGAGAACCGTGGGGCAACAGTTAAAGCAGCATGCCGGCAGAACAAACGCCGCTCGTGGACCGTTGCGCTTTTAGTGAGCACAAGTGGTTATGCCCATTTTTTCACGAGATGGATTCACCCAAGATGCATCGGGTTACGGTGAAGCCGGACCGAGCAGCAAAGACCGCCAAGAACCGGGGCAACAGGGCGTATGACGGTGAACAAACGCTTTCTCGTGGGACCGCGCTTTAGTGAGTACTAGTTTGGCGCCCATTTTTTCACGTAGATGGAATCACCGGTCAAGCATAGCGCATACACTGAAGCCGCACGAGCAGCAAGACTTCGGAGAACCGTGGGGCAACAGTTAAAGCAGATGCCAGGTGAACAAACACCCTCTCGTGGACCGGCGCCTTTTAGTGAGGACTAGTGGCTATGCCCATTTTTTCACGAGATGGAATCACCGGTCAAGATAGCCGGTAACTGCCGGTCGCACCGAGCAGCAAAGACTCCGGGAACCGTGGGGCAACAGTTAAAGCAGATGTTTAAAGGAACAAACGCTTCTCTCGTGGACCGCGCCTTTTAGCGAGGACTAGTGGCTGGCGTCCTTTTTTCTACGAGATGGAATCACCCTTGATGCATAGCCGGTAACTGCGGCCGCACCGAGCAGCAAAGATTCGTGAGAACCGCGGGGCAACAAAGGGCAGATGTCATGGAACAAACGCTCGGACCGCTATGCTTTTGTGAGGACTAGTGGCTATGCCTATTTTTTCACGAGATGGAATCACCTGATGCATAGTTTAGCGTGAAGCCGCACCGATAGCAAAGACGGAGAACCGTGGGCAACAAAGCAGATGTCAAGGTGAACAAACGCTTTCTCTCGTGGACCGCTGGCGCTTTTTAGTGAGGACTAGTGGTTGGCCTATTTTTTCACAAGATGGAATCACCCGGTGATGCATAGCTTGCCACGGTGAAGCCGCACCGAGCAGTAAAGACTTCCGGAGAACTGGGGCAACAGTTAAAGCAGATGCGGCTGTGAACAAACACCTTCTCGTGGACCGCTGGCGCTTTTTAGTGAGGACTAGTGGTTGGCGTTTGCTCTACGAGATGGAATCACCGGTAGCATAGCCGCAGCACGGAAGCACGCACCGGAGTAAGCAAGACTAAGAATGGGGCAACATGTTAGCGATGCCGGCTGGGTGAACAAACGCTTTCTCTCGTGGATCACAGTTTTTAGTGAGGACTAGTGGCTATGCCCGCTTTTTCTACGAGATGGAATCACCTGGTCAAGCATAGCCGGTAACGGCGAGGGTCACCAGAGCAGCAAGACTTCCGAGAGCCGTAACAAAGAAGCAGATGCTTCATGTGAACAAACGACTTTCCTCGGGATCAAGGCGCCTTTTAGTGAGGACTAGTGCGGCGTCCGCTTTTTCAGATGGAATCACCGGTCAAGATAGCCGGTACCGCAAGCCGCACCGGAGCAAAGACTTCTGAGAACCGGGCAACAGTTAAAGCAGATGCTTACGGTGAACAAACGCTCGCCTCGTGGGACCGTTGCGCTTTTTTAGAGCACAAGTGGTTAAGTGCCCATTTTTCACGAGATGGATTCACCCAGGATGCATAGCCGGGCTACGTGAAGTCAGACGGAGCAGCAAAGATCGAGAACCGTGGGGCAACAGGATAAAGGAGGTCAAGTGAACAAACGCCTTCTCTCGTGGACCGCTGCGCTTTTAGTGAGGACTAGTGGCTAAGTGCCCATTTTTCTACGAGATGGAATCACCGGTTCATACGGCACCAAGGAGCCGACCGGAGCAGCAAAGACATCCAAGAACTGCGGGGCAATAAAGCAGATGCCGGCGGTGAATAAACGCTTCTCGTGGGACCATTGCGCTTTTAGTGAGGACCGTGGCTATGCCCATTTTTTCTACTAGATGGAATCACCCGGTGATGCATAGCTAGTTGGTGAAGTTGCACCGAGTGCAAGACTTCCGAGAACCGCGGCAACAAAGCAGCGATGCCGGGCAGAACAAACGCCTTCTTGTGGATCATTTTTAGTGAGGACTAGTGGCTAAGTTCCCATTTTTTCACGAGATGGAATCACCGTCAAGCATACGGCACCGGCCGCACCGAGTAGGCAAGACTTTGAGAACCGTAACAACAGTTAAAGCAGATGCCACGGTGAACAAACGCCGCTTCGTGGACCGCTATGCGCTTTAGTGAGGACAAGTGGTTAAGTGCTCTATTTTTTACGTGAAGCCGCACGAGCAGAGCTTCGAGAACTGCGGGGCAACAGTTAAAGCGTATGCCGGCTGTGAACAAACGCTCTCGTGGATCGCTGCGCTTTTTAGTGAGGACCGGAAGTGTCCATTTTTCATAGATGGAATCACCCGTGATGCATAGCGGCATACGGAAGCCGCATGTAGCAGCAAAGATCGAGAACCGCGGGCAACAAAGCAAAGCGATGTCGGCGAACAAACGCCTTCTCGTGGGACCGCTTGCGCTTTTAGTGAGTACTAGTGGCTATGCCTGCTTACGAGATGGAATTACCGTCAAGAGCAGCTGTAACGCTGCCGCACCGAGCAGTGCAACACTTCCCGAGAACCGCTGGGCAACAGGATAAAGCAGATGCCGCGGTGAACAAACGCCTTCTCTCGTGACCGTTGCACCTTTAGTGAGGACTAGTGGCTATGCCCATTTTTCTTCGAGATGGAATCACCGTCAAGAATAGTTTGCAACTGCGAAGCCGCACCGGAGCAGTAAAGACTTCGGAGAACCGTGGGGCAATAAAGGTATAGCATCATGGAACAAACGCTGCTTCTCGTGGACCGCTGGCGCCTTTAGTGAGGACAAGTGGCTAGTGCCCATTTTTTCTAGGAGATGGATTCACCCGTGATGCAAATCGTGAGCTATAGGTCACCTTTGGCCAAATGTGTTCAAAAATAAAAACCTCGATCGTCCCAGAACCCCACAACGACTAGAAAAGCTGAAAATCGTGAGCTATAGGTTAGATTTCGCAAATCGCCTGCAATATAAAAATACCCGATCGCACGGTGAACGATGGAAAGACTAGAAAGGCCGAAAATCGTGAGCTATAGATCGCCTTCACCAAATGAGGTCCGAAAATAAAATCCCAAACCGCCCCAGAACCTTAAACTAGAAAGCCGAAAATCGTGAGCTATAGGTCACGTTGGCCAAATATGTTCAAAAATAAAAATCCTGTGACCGCCCTGCATTCTACAACGACTAGAAAAGAAAATCGTGGAGCTATAGGTCGCTTTCGCCAAATCGCCCAAAATATAAAATACCGGATCATGCTTTAACGCGGAATGGCTAAAAGCCGAAAATCGTGAGCTATAAATCGCCTTCTGCCAAATGTGTTCAAAATAAAATCCCCAAATTGGCTCGGTAACCTTAGAATGACTAGAAAGTCGAAAATCGTGAGCTATAGGTCATTGGCCAAATGTGTCGCGAAAATTAAAATCCTGATTGGTCTTTCAGAACTGCAACCTGTAAAAGCTCGAAATGAGCTATAGGTCACGCCACGAAATCGCCTCCGAGGAACAAAATTTCCGAACGCTCCCGCTACCGCTTGAACGACTAGAAAACTGAAATCATGAGTTATATGTCACGCCGCCTGTATGTGATGCGAAAAATCCTCAACTCCGATATGACCGGAATGTTTAGAAAGTTCAAAATCGCAGCTATAGGTCACGCCCGCAAATGTGCTCGAAAATAAAACTGGATCGTCCAGAACCCCAACGACGAATAAGCCAAATCGTGAGCTATAACGCTCGACCAAATCTTCCTCGAGAAACAAAAATTTAATTCCCAGAACTCGGCAAGAATAAAAGCCAAAATCGCGAGCTATAGGTCACGCTTTGGGCCAAAAATGTTCAAAATAAAAATCCCAAAACTTGCCCGTAACCAGAATGACTAGAAAGCTAAAATCGTGGAGCTATAGGTCACGCTGGCCAAAATGTAGTAAAAATCCTTGACCGCCCAGAACCCCAACGTAATAGAAAACAAAATCATGAGGTATAGGTCACGCCGACAAAATATGCTCCAAAATAAAATCCTGACCGCTTTGAACCCGTAAACGAATATAAAGTCAAAACTGAAGCTATAGGTCACGCCACCAATCGCCTCGAGGAACAAAATTTCCGACCGCCCTGCTATCGCTGAACGACTAGAAAAGTCGAAAATCATGAGCTATATGTCACGCCGCCTGCATGATGCGAAAAATCCTCGAATCCGATAACACCTGTGTTTAGAAAAGTTGAAAATCGTTAGCTATAGGTCACGCCGGCAAATGCTCAAAATAAAATACTGACCGGGTGAACCCCGAACGACTAGAAAAGTCGAAATCGTGAGCTATAGGTCACTCTTTTCGACCAAATCTTGCTCGAGAAACAAAAATCTTCGAATTCTCCAGAACCCCGGCAAGAATAGAAAAGTCGAATCGCGAGCTATAGGTCACGCTTTGGGCCAAATGTGTTCAAAATAAAATCCCCAAACCGCCCGGTAACCTTAGAATGACTAGAAAAGTCGAAAATCGTGAGGTATAGGTGACGCGGCCAAAATGTCGCGAAAATTAAAACCTGACCGCCCAGAACCCCGTAATCTAATAGAAAAGTCGAAAATCATGAGCTATAGGTCACGCCGACAAAATATGTCTAAAATAAAACTTGACCGCCTCAGAACCGTAAACGATATAAAAGCCGAAAATCGTGAGCTATAGGTCACGCCGCCAAATCCGCCCGAGGAACAAACTCCCGACCGCCTTGCCATCGCTGGACCGACTAGAAAAGTCAAAATCATGAGCTATATGTCACGCCGCCTGCATGTGATGCGCGAAAATCCTCGAATCCTCCGATATGACCGAAATGTTTAGAAAAGTTGAAAATCGTTAGCTATAGGTCACGCCGCAAATGTGCCTTAAAATAAAATCTCGATCGGTCCGAACCCCTAACGACTAATAAGTCAAATCGTGAGCTAGGTCACGCCGACCAAATCTTCTCGAAACAAAAATCTTCGAATTCTCCAGAACCCCGGCAAGAATAGAAAAGTCAAAATCGTGAGCTATAGGTCACGCTTTGGGCCAAATGTTCAAAATAAAAATCCCTGATCGCCCTGCTATCTCTACAATTAGTGAGGACTAGTGGCTATGCCCGCTTTTTCCACGAGATGGAATCACTTGGTCAAGCATAGCGGGTACGGCGAAGCCGCACCGAGCAGTGTAGACTTCAAGAACCGGGGGCAACAGTTAAGCGCAGATGCCGGCGGTGAACAAACGCTCTCGTGGACCGCTGGCGCTTTTAGTGAGTACTAGTCGCTATGCCCGCTTTTTCACGAGATGGAATCACCCGTCATGCATAGCGGGCTAACCGAAGCCGCACCGGAGCAGCAGCACTTCCGAGAACCGTGGGCAACAAAGTTAAAGCAGATGCTTGGTGAACAAACACCTTCTCTCGTGGACCGCTGCGCTTTTAGTGAGGACTAGTGGCTATGCCCATTTTTTCACGAGATGGAATCACCGTCAAGCGTAGCGGGTAACGGCGGCCGCACCGAGCAGCAAAGACTTCCGGAACCGTGGGGCAACAAAGCAAAGCAGATGCCGCGGCAGTGAACAAACGCCTCTCTCGGGACCGCTGCGCTTTTTAGCGAGGACCAGTGGCTAAGCGCCTATTTTTCACGAGGTGGAATCACCCGTGATGCATAGCCGGTAACGCGGCCGCACCGAGCAGCAAAGACTTCCGAGAACCGGGGCAACAGTTAAAGCAGATGCCGGCTGAACAAACGCCTTCTCGTGGACCGCTGGCGCCTTTTAGTGAGGACTAGTGGCTATGCCTATTTTTCTACGAGATGGAATCACCCGTGATGCATAGTCGGGCCACGGTGAAGCCGCACCGAGCAAAAAAGACTTCCGGAGAACCGGGGCAACAAAGTTAAGCAGATGTCAAGGTGAACAAACGCCTTCTCTCGTGGACCGCTGGCGCTTTTAGTGAGGACTAGTGGCTATGCCTATTTTTTCACGAGATGGAATAACCCGTGATGCATAGCCGGTAACGGTGAAGCCGCACCGAGCAAAAGACTTCCGAGAACCGTGGCTAGCAACAAAGTTAAAGCAGATGCCGGCGTGAACAAACGCCTTCTCTCGTGGACCGCTGCGCCTTTTAGTGAGGACTAGTGGCTAAGTGCCCGCTTTTTTACGAGATGGAATCACCCGTAAAGCATAGCCGGTAACGGCGGTTGCACCGAGCAAGCAAAGACTCAAGAACCGGGGCAACAAAGCAAAGCAGATGCCGACGGTGAACAAACGCCTCTCGTGGATCACAGCTTTTTAGTGAGGACTAGTGGCTATGCCCGCTTTTTCTACGAGATGAAATCACCCGTCATGCATAGCTGATACGGCGAAGCCGCACCGAGCAGCAAAGACTTCCGAGAATCGTGGGCAACAAAGCAAAGCGTATGCCGCCGTGAACAAACGCCTTCTCTCGGGACCATTGCGCCTTTAGTGAGGACTAGTGGCTGGCGCCTGCTTTTTCACGAGATGGAATCACCGTCATGCATAGCCGGTAACGCCGAAGCCGCACCGAGAGCAGCAAAGACTTCCGAGAGCCGGGGCAACAGCAAAGCAGCAGATGCTTGGTGAACAAACGACTTCTCGTGGACCAAGGCGCTTTTAGTGAGGACTAGTGGCTGGCGCCCGCTTTTTCTACGAGATGGAATCACCGGTCAAGCATAGCCGGTAACGGCGGCCGCACCGAGCAGCAAAGACTTTGAGAACCGTGGGCAACAAAGTTAAAGCGATGCCGGGTGAACAAACGCCGCTCGTGGACCGCTGGCGCCTTTAGTGAGCACAAGTGGCTAAGTGCCCATTTTTCACGAGATGGATTCACCCGGTGATGCATAGCGGCTACGGTGAAGCCGCACCGAGCAGCAAGACCGCCGAAGAACCGGGGCAACAGTTAAAGCGTATGCCGCCGGTGAACAAACGCTTCTCTCGTGGACCGCTGGCGCCTTTTAGTGAGTACTAGTCGCTATGCCCGCTTTTTCACGAGATGGAATCACCGGTCATGCATAGCGGTTACAGCTAAGCCGCACCGAGCAAAGACTTCCGGAGAACCGTGGGCAACAGTTAAAGCAGATGCCTACGGTGAACAAACACCTTCTCGTGGGACCGCTGGCGCCTTTTAGTGAGGACTAGTGGCTATGCCCATTTTTCTACGAGATGGAATCACCCGTCAAGCATAGCCGGTAACGCCGGCCGCACCGAGCAGCAAGACTTCCGGAACCGGGGGCAACAAAGTTAAAGCAGATGCCTGCGGTGAACAAACGCCTTCTCGTGGACCGCTGCGCCTTTTAGTGAGGACTAGTGGCTAAGTGCCTATTTTTTCACGAGATGGAATCACCCGTGATGCATAGCCGGTAACGCGAAGCCGCACCGAGCAGCAAAGACTTCCGGAGAACCGTGGGCAACAAAGCAAAGCAGATGGAATGGATCGCGAGTAGGCTACGAGAGCGTAAAACAAAATTTTTCTACGCGCACACAAGAACATCATGCTTAAGGAGGATCATGGATCGTTACCACTAGACGCCAGCAGCAATGGAAGAAGAGTTGGAGAAGCCGATCCAACCACGCTGCCGAAGTAGTAGTGGAAGTAGTCGATCGTCCCGACCGATCGCCTCCTCCACGCGATCAACCACACCACGAGCGATCCAATCAGAGGTTGTTGATGCCGATCAACGCCGCAACGAGCAGCCGCCCACCGTATCCACACGTCCGGGTCGGAACGCCGATCGCGAGTGTACCAAAGACATGCGAGCGGCTAGGGTTTGGCTCGAGGTGGCGGCTACGGATTAGCTCGGGATTATCGTGCCTCCCCACCGCCTCCCTATATATAGACCTTCACTTGGGCCTCGTGGACCGAGGCCCAATAGGAGTCTATCCGATCTCTATCCGACTTGAGCCCATATCCGAATCACATTCGAATTAGTGTTCCAACCCGCTAAGTGTGCGACCAGAGGTTCACGATACTTGGTCGCGACCCGTAAACACCTTTCCGGTCACCCCGTTAATAGCGGCCTCTAGCAAGACATATTAACCCCAAAGTATACGTGAAGATCATATCTACCGAACTCGTAATGTTCTCATGTACTAATCCTTTGCCTCACGATATAGATTAAGCTCAAGGCGAGACCTGTGTCATCCTCTTAATAGCTCAATCACTCTCTCGATTCCGTGATGGATTATAAACTCGTGATTGACCTCAATCACCTTGGCATGGCCATGCACTTTCATAATCCATTACATCGAGGGGCCCAGATATCTCTCCCATAAGGAGGGGCAAATTCTATCTTGATCATTCACATCCCACTACATGTTTCATGGCAAACCCAAAGACTACTTTTATGACTACCCGCCAGAGTAGTGTTTAGTAGTCCCAAAGTAAGCTACTACGCATGCCGGGAACCATGATGATCTCAAGTCTAAGGATTCCACATAAACACTACTTGAGACCAACCGATGACACTTGGAATCTCTCGCAGTGTCTCATGGCGGGTCTATCCAACATATGTTCACTAACACATGTCCATATTATTGATTTGGTATCTCCATACCATGATCCATGAGACATGATCATCAATCAATACATATGTCGATCTTTGAATCATATTTGTTCCTCATATGAAATATAATCGTGGATCATTTAGAAATAGCAACATTTTGGCATTAAGAGTCTCATGAATAAGTCACATACTCATTGATCAATAATGATAATGTCTATTTCAAGGAACAAAGCAATGTATCATAAACATAGTATGTGATATATTCAACATCTCCATGTTGCCTCTAGGGCATATCACCAACAGCCTCCCACTTGCACTAGAGTCAACCATGTAGGTATCTAATACCCATTGCCCTAGTGTGAGCCTCATGCTTTGGTCGGGAAGCGGCTTTGTCAACGGATCCGCAATGTTCAAACTGTGTACTTTGCATATCTTAACATCGCCTCTCCACAATCTCGCTGATGAGATGAAATCGCCAGAGAATGTGCTTGGACTGTGCGATCTAGGCTCCTTGGTTTATGAATGGCTCCACCGTTGTCACAAGAGAGGTCCATTGGGTGGAGGCACTAGCCATCACACCAAGCTCGTAAACAAATTTCTTGATCCAAACAAATTTCTTTAGCAGCTTCGTGCCGCTATGTACTGGCTTCGTTGAGAATCAAGAACTGCCTCCTCGCTTGAACTCTTCCACCACCGCACCGCCATTCAGCGTAACACAAATCCCGATTGCATCTAAAATCATCTTTGTCGCTTGAAGCTAGCATCGTGTAACCATTTACAACGAGCTCTTCCTCACCCCCATAGACGAGGAACACATCTTTAGTTCTTCTCAAGTACTTCAAGATGTTCTTTACGGTAATCCAAAGGACTTTCACCGATCTCGACCGGTATCTACCGTAGCACTTAAAGCATACGAGACATCCGGACGGTACAAAGCATGGCATACATAATGGATCCAATAGTCAAGCATATGGAATCGCATTCATTTTATCCCGCCATCGTGTGTACTAGGACACCGATTCTTGCTAAGATTTATACCATGTGACATAGGTAGGAAGCCTTTCTTGAATCCTCGCATGTTGAACCTTTTCAACACCTTGTCAATGTAACGATCTTGGCTTAATCCAATCACCTTTTTGATCTATCTCTATAGATCTTGATGCTCAGAATATATGCCGCCTCCTAAGTCTTTCATAGAGAAACTACTTTTCAATGAAGACTTAATGATTCGAGCATAGGAATGTCATTTCCGATCAATAATATGTCATCCACATATAAGACCGTAAACACGAAAAGCGCCCCACTAGCCTTTTGTAAACACAAGGCTCTTCTTCGCTCTTGATGAAACCAAACCCTTTGATTACTTCATCAAAACGAATGTTCCAACTCCGAGATGCTCGCTTAATCCATAAATGGATCTTTGCAGCTTGCATATCTTTCTAGTCGATCATGATCGACAAAACCTGTGGGTCGTGTCATGTACACATCCTCACTCGATTTCCATTAAGGAAAGTCGTTTTGACATCCATTTGCCATATTTCATAGTCGAAATAAGCAAAGAATCGCTAGAATGATCCGAATAGACTTTAGCATTGCGACGGCTAAAAGTTTCATCATAATCAACACCTTGAATTTGTTTGAAACCTTTGGCCACCAATCGCGCTTTATAGATGTGAACATTTCCATCTATGTCTATCTTTTCTTGAAAACCCATTTGCACTCAATGGTTTTAACACCATCGTGGATCAACCAAGTTCCAAACTTGATTACCGTGCATGGATTCAATTTGATCTCATGGCTTCAAGCCATTTCTCGTAGTCCGTCCCACCATCGCTTCTTCATAGGTCTTAGGTTCATCGTTGTTCAACAACAATATATCCCGTTGTTGAGTAGTCAAGAACATGTACCTCTCGTGTACACGACGTGACCTCTCCGACCCACGTGGTGCCGGTGTGTCCACAACAGTTCTTCAACAGCTTGTTCATCCTGCTGTGGTTCTCAGAGAGTCAAACGCTTTCGTGTTTCTCGAATTTCTTCAAGTTGCACCATGCTCCCACTATCCCTTCTTGAGAGAAACTCTTTCTAAGAAGACACCATGCCGGGCGACAAACACTTTGCCTTCTTCTTGATTATAGAAGTAATATCCTTTGTTTCCTTAGGATACCCGATAAAGAAGCATTTATCGATTTAGGACCGAGCTTATCGATTGTAAACGCTTTACATAAGTCTCACATCCCCAAATCTTAAGAAAAGACAAGCTAGGACGTTGTCCCGTCCACATCTCATATGGTGTCTTTTCATCGATTTTGATGGAACTCGCTTAGTGTGAAAGCGGTCGCTTCAAGAGCGCACTTCAAAAGACAACTAAGATCATCGTGGCTCATCATGGAGCGCACCATATCTAATAAGGTGCGATTCGCTCGATACCCCATTCCATTGAGGTGTTCCAAGGAGTCAATTGTGGAACAATTCCACAATCCTTCGATGATTACCAAACTCATGGCTCAAATACTCGCCTCCACGATCGATCGTAGAAACTTGATTGTCTTGCCTAAATGATTTTGCACTTCATTTTGGAATTCTTTGAACTTTTCAAAGGATTCGACTTATGTTTCATCGTAGATATATCCATATCTACTAAAGTCATCAAGAAAGTTATGAAGCATCGAAACCACCTCGGTCGTTGAGCTCATTGGTCCACATACATCGAATGTACGAGTGCCAATAAGTCACTTGCCTGCTCACCTTGACCGTGAAAGGTGCTTTTGTCATCTTGCCAAGTAAACAAGATTCGCATGTCTCAAATGATTCAAAATCAAATGAGTGCGTATACCATCTCTATGGAGCTTCTCCATGCTTTCTCATTTATGTGACCTAAGCGACAAACCAAATAAACGTGGATTCAAATCATTCGATCGTTGCCTCTTTGTATTAATGTTATAGACCGATGACTCTTCAAGAGTAAGAACATATAACCCATTCACCAATGGAGTATGACAATAGAACATATCTTTGAAATAAAGAGAACAACCATTGTTCACGATCTAAAGTCATAACCTTCGCTTGTAAACATGAAGCGTAAATAATGTTCTTGGAAAGAGATGGAACACAATAACAATTATTCAATTCCAAAACTAATCCTCAAGGTAAAGACAATGGCATGGTGCCAATGTACCACCGCAAAGAACTTTTGCTCCATTGCCAACGCCAAGATCCACTTCGCTCCTCCTCAAACTTCTACTTCTTCTTAGCCCCGCAACGATTTGCAAATGTGAGCAACCGATCCGTATCAAATACCCAAGAATCGAGATGAAGTAGCAAGATTGATTTCTATAACATTTATACCGGAGCGAAGTCGATTTCCTTCTTTTTCTCAAGATCCTCCAAGTACTTTGGGCGCCTTTTCCAATGTCCCGATTGCTTACAAGAGTAGCAATCGCATCGTGAGCAGGGCCTTCTTGACTTGCTTGGCCTTAGAACCGCCGCGATCTCATCGAGCTAACTTTCTTTGACCGCGCTTTCTTTACATAGGGCTTGCCTTGCCTTTCGCATCATCATCACATGATGGTCTTTTTAATGCTTTCCTCGCTGATTTTAGCATCCCATGCAACTCACCCAAGGTCTTGTCCATGTTGTTCATGTGATAGTTCGTAATGAATGGCTCAAAGCTCGAGGGGAGCGATCAAGAATCACATCAAGAGCCAACTTGGCTAAGGGGAAACCAAGCTTTTCCGCACTCTCAATGTAGCCAATCATCTTAATCACATGAGGGTCGACGGATTCCCTTCGAAGCTCGCACGCAAACAAGGACTTTGAAGTGTTGAACCTCTCACCCTTGCTTGGTTCTCAAACATACCACGCAACCCCACAATGATATTGTAGGCATCTGTTCTCATATTGCTTCAAGCTCAGAGGACATTGTGGCAAGCATGAGACACCACATCAAGGTAATCATTCGCTTGCTTCTCATAAGCTTTCCGCAGCCACAGAGCATTATCGTGCAAGTCATCGTGATAAGGAGACTCAAGGACATGCTCCTTGCGCCTTGCTTGAGAACAATTTCGTGTTGCGATACCAATCCAAAAGTTCGCTCCATTGAGTTTTTCTTTCTCAAGAATAGATCGCAAATTAAAAGAACTGGATGCGCATTAGTTGACATGATCTACAACAAAGAATATGCAAAGTTTAGCACTATGTTCATGTTTGATCTTCCATTAAACAATTTAACAAAGATACCCCACTATATGTTTTGTAATCGCCTTCCTCTAACGACATATAGTGGTCAAGATCCATGTTCATCTAAGTTCTAGTGAGCTTTGGCATCACCGCTAGAAACCTAGTGACGAGGTAAGCAACACTTGCTAATCACATCTTATGTGACTCTTGTTTGTTGGGTGGCATCCAATGCCCCGCCCCAACACCATGCCCCAAGGCCCAAATCTAATTTGATAGCCTTGTCAAGTAAACCAATACTATGCATGTGGATGTCCGACATCCACCCTATTAGATCAAGATAGTTGATGGTACCGCTTATGCACCTACCAAACAATGATCATGATTCTTATAGGCGCAAAGAATTGAAGGGCATCAAAACAAATTCTTAATTTTTCTTGAGAGAAGCTATTCTATCATGAAAACTAACCCTTAGTTGGTATGGCATGAAAGAATAGTATGACAAGAAATAAACATCACATGCATATAATCACATTATACCGTGAATGGTATGGCATTTTGTATCGTAGTGGTCGCCATCGCCATGGTTCCACGGTGATATTCTTCGCCACACTTCTTGTCCTCTTTGTCATCATGCTTGAAGCCTCCATAGCAAAGAACTAAACTATTACAACTAATAGGTAGCAAATGAATTACATGAGGAGCTCACATCACAAGTCGACACGCAGTGTCGTTATACAATTAAAGAACACCTCAACCCTACTGTGATTAATACGACACACAGCCGCCAAAACACACATGCATCACATATGCATCTATGCCATACCATTCACATCATTCCCGCAAAACAAGTTGCGCGAGAACATATTCTACCGCCCGACATGAATGTGTTTCTATAACAATCTATGCGTACGCACGGCAATGAAAATCGGAAAACGTATTCTCACGGAATTACATAGATCGCATCTATGAAATCGCTATGAAAATCTCATCGGCCGATCAAATCAACCCAAACCGAGCCATTCAAAATGTCTCAATTTTCATTAGATCAATCACATCAATCATCGCGATCGGTATGCTTGAGGAGACCGCAACACAAGACCTCGATCCGTTGGCTCAATCCATCGACCGTGCGCGCAGCTAGCCCCGATGGTGTTACCAAATGTAGGGGCAAGTCGCGCAGACATCAAAGAAGGAGCACGAACTAATCTTTTGGCCACATGATGCTATCAACTCATACATATTCCAACCCCTTATGACCGATTGATCTAGTCCGTAATAGATCCAATCTATTACAACCGATATCAACATATGCGCCGATCCGATCGCAAACTAAGCAAGATGGCTCGATACCACTAATGGATCGCGAGTAGGCTACGAGAGCGTAAAACAAAATTTTTCTACCGCACACACAAGAACATCATGCTTAAGGAGGATCATGGATCGTTACCACTAGACGCCAGCAGCAGCAATGAAGAAGAGTTGGAGAAGCCGATCCAACCACGCCGTCGAAGTAGTAGTGGAAGTAGTCGATCGTCCCGAACCGATCGCCTCCTCCACGCGATCAACCACACCACGAGCGATCCAATCAGAGGTTGTTGATGCCGATCAACGCCGCAACGAGCAGCGCCCACCGTATCCACACGTCCGGGTCGAACGCCGATCGCGAGTGTACCAAAGACTCGCGAGCGGCTAGGGTTTGGCTCGAGGTGGCGGCTACGGATTAGCTCGGGATTATCGTGCTGCCTCACCGCCTCCATATATATAGACCTTCACTTGGGCCTCGTGGACCGAGGCCCAATAGGAGTCTATCCGATCTCTATCCGACTGAGCCCATATCCCAATCACATTCAATTAGTGTTCCAACCCGCTAAGTGTGCGACCAGAGGTTCACGATACTTGGTCGCGACCCGTAAACACCTTTCCGGTCACCCCGTTAATAGCGGCCTCTAGCAAGACATATTAACCCCAAAGTATACGTGAAGATCATATCTACGAACTCGTAATGTTCTCATGTACTAATCCTTTGCCTCACGATATAGATTAAGCTCAAGGCGAGACCTGTGTCATCCTCTTAATAGCTCAATCACTCTCTCGATTCCGTGATGGATTATAAACTCGTGATTGACCTCAATCACCTTGGCATGGCCATGCACTTTCATAATCCATTACATCGAGGGGCCCAGATATCTCTCCCATAAGGAGGGGCAAATTCTATCTTGATCATTCACATCCCACTACATGTTTCATGGCAAACCCAAAGACTACTTTTATGACTACCCGCCACGGAGTAGTGTTTAGTAGTCCCAAAGTAAGCTACTACGCATGCCGGGAACCATGATGATCTCAAGTCTAAGGATTCCACATAAACACTACTTGAGACCAACCGATGACACTTGGAATCTCTCAGTTGTCTCATGGCGGGTCTATCCAACATATGTTCACTAACACATGTCCATATTATTGATTTGGTATCTCCATACCATGATCCATGAGACATGATCATCAATCAATACATATGTCGATCTTTGAATCATATTTGTTCCTCATATGAAATATAATCGTGGATCATTTAGAAATAGCAACATTTTGGCATTAAGAGTCTCATGAATAAGTCACATACTCATTGATCAATAATGATAATGTCTATTTCAAGGAACAAAGCAATGTATCATAAACATAGTATGTGATATATTCAACATCTCCATGTTGCCTCTAGGGCATATCACCAACAACGGCGGCCGCACCGGAGCAGCAAAGACTCCGGAGAATCGTGGGGCAACAGCAAAGCGTATGCCGCCGTGAACAAACGCCTCTCGCGGGACCATTGCGCCTTTAGTGAGGACTAGTGGCTTATGCCCGCTTTTTCACGAGATGGAATCACCGGTCAAGCATAGCTGGTAACGGCGGCCGCACTGTAGCAGCAAAGACCCGGAGAGCCGGGGCAACAGTTAAAGCAGATGCCGGTGAACAACCGACTTCTCGTGGATCAAGGCGCCTTTTAGTGAGGACTAGTGGCTATGCCCGCTTTTTCTCACGAGATGGAATCACCGTCAAGCATAGCTGGTAACGGCGAAGTCGCACCGGAGCAGCAAAGACTTTGAGAACCGTGGGGCAACAGTTAGCAGTGCCGGTGAACAAACGCCGCCTCGTGGACCGTTGCGCTTTTAGTGAGCACAAGTGGTTAGTGCCCATTTTTTCACGAGATGGATTCACCCCTGATGCATAGCCGCGCACGGTGAAGCCGCACCGAGCAGCAAAGACCGCCAAGAACCGGGGCAACAGTTAAAGCAGATGCCGGCGTGAACAAACGCTTCTCTCGTGGACCGCTGCGCCTTTTAGTGAGTACTAGTCGCTATGCCCATTTTTCACGAGATGGAATCACCGGTCAAGCATAGCGGCTACAGCCGTGCCGCACCGGAGCAGCAAACTTCGAGAACCGTGGGGCAACAGTTAAAGGTATGCCGCGTGAACAAACACCTCTCGTGGACCGCTGCGCCTTTTAGTGAGGACTAGTGGCTAAGTGCCCATTTTTCTACGAGATGGAATCACCGTCAAGCATAGCCGGTAACGGCGGTCGCACCGAGCAGCAAAGACTCGGGAACCGTGGGGCAACAGTTAAAGCAGATGCCTAAGAGGAACAAACGCTTTCTCGTGGACCGCTAGGCGCTTTTAGCGAGGACCAGTGGCTATGCCTATTTTTTCACGAGATGGAATCACCCGGTGATGCATAGCCGGTAACGCGCGGCCGCACCGAGCAGCAAAGATCTCGAGAACCGGGGCAACAGTTAAAGCAGATGCCTGCTGGAACAAACGCCTTCTCGTGGACCGCTGCGCCTTTAGTGAGGACTAGTGGTTATGCCTATTTTTTCTACGAGATGGAATCACCCGTGATGCATAGTCGGGCCACGGTGAAGCCGCACCGAGCAGCAAAAGACTCGTGAGAACCGTGGGGCAACAAAGAAGCAGATGTCGGCGGTGAACAAACGCCTTCTCTCGTGGACCGCTGCGCTTTTTAGTGAGGACTAGTGGCTAAGTGCCTATTTTTTCTACAAGATGGAATCACCCGTGATGCATAGCCGGCACGGTGAAGCCGCACCGAGCAGCAAAGACTTCCGGAGAACCGGGGCAACAAAGAAAGCAGTATGCCATGGTGAACAAACACCTTCTCGTGGACCGCTGGCGCTTTTTAGTGAGGACTAGTGGCTTATGCCCGCTTTCTACGAGATGGAATCACCGTAAAGCATAGCCGCCACGGAAGTCGCACCGAGCAAGCAAAGACTAAGAACCGTGGGGCAACATGCTAAAGCAGATGCCGGCGGTGAACAAACGCTTTCTCGTGGATCACAGTTTTTAGTGAGGACTAGTGGCTATGCCTGCTTTTCTACGAGATGGAATCACCGGTCAAGCATAGCCGGTAACGGCGAGGCCGCACTGAGCAGCAAGACTTCCGGAGAGCCGTGGGCAACAAAGCAGCGTATGCCTGCATGTGAACAAACGACTTCTCGTCGGATCAAGGCGCCTTTTAGTGAGGACTAGTGGCTATGCCCGCTTTTTCACGAGATGGAATCACCGGTCAAGCATAGCCGGTAACGCAAGCCGCACCGAGCAGCAAAGACTTTGAGAACTGGGGCAACAAAGTTAAAGCAGATGCTGCGGTGAACAAACGCTCGCTCGTGGGACCGCTGGCGCTTTTAGTGAGCACAAGTGGCTAAGTGCCCATTTTTTCACGAGATGGATTCACCCAAAGGATGCATAGTCGTTACGGTGAAGTCGATCGAGCAGCAAAGATCGAGAACCGTGGGGCAACAGGATAAAGCAGATGGCGGTGAACAAACGCCTTCTCTCGTGGGACCGTTGCGCTTTTAGTGAGGACTAGTGGCTAGTGCCCATTTTTCACGAGATGGAATCACCGGTCAAGCATAGCCGGTAACGGCGAAGCCGACCGAGCAGCAAAGACATCCAAGAACCGTGGGGCAACAAAGTTAAAGCAGATGCCTGCGGTGAATAAACGCTTTCTCGTGGGACCATTGCGCTTTTAGTGAGGACCGTGGCTATGCCCATTTTTTCTACTAGATGGAATCACCCGTGATGCATAGCTAGGCTATGGTGAAGTTGCACCGAGCAGCAAAGACTTCCGAGAACCGCTGGGCAACAAAGCAAAGCAGATGCCGGTAGAACAAACGCCTTCTCTGTGGATCGCTGCGCCTTTAGTGAGGACTAGTGGCTAAGTTCCATTTTTCTACGAGATGGAATCACCGTCAAGCATAGCCGGTAACGCCGGCCGCACCGGAGTAGGCAAGACTTCTCGAGAACCGTAAGGGCAACAAAGCAGATGCCGGCGGTGAACAAACGCCGCTCGTGGACCGCTGGCGCTTTTAGTGAGGACAAGTGGCTAAGTGCCCATTTTTTCACGAGATGGATTCACCCAAGGATGGCATAGTCGGGTTACGGTGAAGCCGCACTCGAGCAGCAAAGACTTCCGGAGAACCGGGGCAACAGCAAAGGTATGCCGGGCGGTGAACAAACGCCTTCTCGTGGATCATGCGCTTTTTAGTGAGGACCGAAGTGTCCATTTTTTCACGAGATGGAATCACCCGGTGATGCATAGCTGCATACGTGAAGCCGCACAGAAAGCAAAGACTTCGAGAACCGGGGGCAACAAAGTTAAAGCGATGTCGGCAAAGGAACAAACGCCTTCTCGTGGGACCGCTACGCTTTTTAGTGAGTACTAGTGGCTAATGCCCGCTTTTTCACGAGATGGAATTACCGTCAAGCATAGCTGTAACGCGAAGCCGCACCGGAGCAGCAACACTTCCGGAGAACCGCTGGGCAACAGGATAAAGCAATGCCGCGGTGAACAAACGCTTTCTCTCGTGGGACCGCTGCACCTTTAGTGAGGACTAGTGGCTATGCCCATTTTTTCTTCGAGATGGAATCACCGTCAAGAATAGTCTGCAATCTGGAAGCCGCACCGGAGCAGTGCAAGACTTTGAGAACCGTGGGCAACAAAGCAAAAGTATACGGCGGTGAACAAACGCGTTTTCTCGTGGGACCGCTGCGCCTTTAGTGAGGACAAGTGGTTAGTGCCCATTTTTTCTAGGAGATGGATTCACCTTGTGATGCAAATCGAGCTATAGGTCACTCTTTGGCCAAATGTGTTCAAAAATAAAATCCCTCAGACCGGTCCCAGAACCCTACAACGACTAGAAAAGCTGAAAATCGTGAGCTATAGGTTAGATTTCGCCAAACCGCCTGTAATATAAAAATACCCGATCGCTCTTTTGAACGATGGAAAGACTAGAAAGGCCGAAAATCGTGAGCTATAGATCGCCTTTTCACCCAAATGAGGTCCGAAAATAAAATCCCCAAACCGCCCCAGAACCTTAGAACGACTAGAAAAGCCGAAAATCGTGAGCTATAGGTCACGCTTGGCCAAATATGTTCAAAAATAAAATCCTGTGACCGCCCTAAGCACTCTACAACGACTAGAAAAGTCGAAAATCGTGAGCTATAGGTCGTTTTCGCCAAATCGCCCAAAATATAAAATACCGGATCACGCGGTAACGCCGGAATGGCTAGAAAAGCTGAAAATCGTGAGCTATAATCGCCTTCTCGCCAAATGTGTTCAAAATAAAATCCCCAAATTGGCCTCGGTAACCTTAGAATGACTAGAAAGTCGAAAATCGTGAGCTATAGGTCACGCTGGCAAATGTGTCACGAAATTAAAAATCCCTGATTGGTCTTTGAACCCCGTAACGAATAGAAAAGCCGAAAATGAAGCTATAGGTCACGCCACGAAATCGCCTGAGGAACAAAATTTCCGATCGCCCTGCTACGCTGAACGACTAGAAAACCGAAAATCATGAGTTATATGTCACGCCGCCAGCATGTGATGCGAAAAATCCTCAACTCCGATATGACCGAATGTTTAGAAAGTTCAAAATCGTTAGCTATAGGTCACGCCGCAAATGTGCTCGAAAAATAAAAATCTCGGATCGTCCTAGAACCCCGAACGACGAAATAAGCCAAATCGTGAGCTATAGGTCACGCCGACCAAATCTTCCTCGAGAAACAAAAATCTTCGGAATTCTCCAGAACCCGGCAAGAATAGAAAAGTAAAATCATGAGCTATAGGTCACGCTTTGGGCCAAATGTGTTCAAAATAAAAATCCCAAAACTTGCCTCGGTAACCTTAGAATGACTAGAAAAGCTAAAAATCGTGGAGCTATAGGTCACGCTAACAAATGTCATGGTAGTAAAAATCTTGACCGCCCAGAACCCCTTAATCTAATAGAAAAGCTGAAAATCATGAGGTATAGGTCACGCCGACAAAATATGCTCCAAAATAAAAACTTCTGACCGCCTAAGAACCCGTAAACTAATATAAAAGCTGAAAATCTGAGCTATAGGTCACGCCACCGAATCGCCTCGAGGAACAAAATTTCCGACCGCCCCTGCTATCGCTGAACCACTCAGAAAAGCTGAAAATCATGAGCTATATGTCACGCCGCCTGTATGTGATGCGAAAAATCCTCGAATCCTCCGATAACACCTAATGTTTAGAAAAGTTGAAAATCGTTAGCTATAGGTCACGCCGGCAAATGTGCTCGAAAAATAAAAATACTGGACCGGTCCTAGAACCCGAACGACTAGAAAGTCAAATCGTGAGCTATAGGTCACTCTTCGACCAAATCTTGCTCGAGAAACAAAATTCTTCGAATTCTCCCAGAACCTCGGCAAGAATAGAAAAGCTGAAAATCGCGAGCTATAGGTCACGCTTTGGGCCAAATGTGTTCAAAATAAAAATCCCCAAACCGCCCGGTAACCTTAGAATGACTAGAAAAGTCGAAAATCGTGAGGTATAGGTGACGCTAACAAATGTGCCGCGAAATTAAAATCCCTGACCGCCCTAGAACCCCTGAACGAATAGAAAAGTCGAAAATCATGAGCTATAGGTCACGCCGACAAAATATGCTCCGAAAATAAAATCTGGACCGCCTTCAGAACTCCGTAAACGAGATATAAAGCCGAAAATCGTGAGCTATAGGTCACGCCGGCCGAATCGCTCGAGGAACAAAACTCCCCGATCGCCCTGCTACCGCTGACCGACTAGAAAAGTCAAAATCATGAGCTATATGTCACGCCGCCCTGTATGTGATGCGAAAAAATCCTCGAATCCTCCGATATGACCGAAATGTTTAGAAAAGTTGAAAATCGTTAGCTATAGGTCACGCCGCAAATGTGCCTCGAAAAATAAAACTCGATCGTCCCAGAACCCCTGAACGATTTGAATAAGTCAAATCGTGAGCTAGGTCACGCCGACCAAATCTTCCTCGAGAAACAAAAATCTTCGAATTCTCCCCAGAACCTCGGCAAGAATAGAAAGTCGAAATCGTGAGCTATAGGTCACGCTTTGGGCCAAAGTGTGCCCAAAAATAAAAATCCCGTGATCGCCCTTGCCACCCTACAACGACTAGAAAAGCCGAAAATCGTGAGCTATAGGTCAAGCCGCCAAATCGCCCAAAATATAAAAATACCGATCGCGCTGCAGAACGCCGCAATGGCTAGAAAAGTCGAAAATCGTGAGCTATAGATCGCCTTCTACCAAATGAGTCTCAAAATAAAAATCCCCAAACTGCCTCGGTAACCTTAGAATGACTAGAAAAGCTAAAAATTGTGAGCTATAGGTCACGCTGGCCAAATGTGTCATGAAAATTAAAATCCTCTGACTCAACAACAATATATCCCGCTGTTGAGTAGTCAAGAACATGTACCTCTCGTGTACACGACGTGACCTCTCTCGACCCACGTGGTGCCGGTGTGTCCACAACAGTTCTTCAATGCTTGTTCATCCCTGCTAGGTTCTCAGAGAGCCAAACGCTGTGTGTTTCTCGATTTCTTCAAGTTGCACCATGCTCCCACTATCCCTTCTTGAGAGAAACTCTTCTCTAAGAAGACACCATGCCAAGCGACAAACACTTTGCCTTCTTCTTGATTATAGAAGTAATATCCTTTTGTTTCCTTAGGATACCCGATAAAGAAGCATTTATCGATTTAGGACCGAGCTTATCGATTGTAAACGCTTTTACATAAGTCTCACATCCCCAAATCTTAAGAAAAGACAAGCTAGGACGTTGTCCCGCCCACATCTCATATGGTGTCTTTTCATCGATTTTGATGGAACTCGCTTAGTGTGAAAGCGGTCAAGCTTCAAGAGCTGCATTCAAAAAGACAACTAAGATCACCGGGCTCATCATGGAGCGCACCATATCTAATAAGGTGCGATTCGCTCGTGATACCCCATTCCATTGAGGTGTTCCAAGCGAGTCAATTGTGGAACAATTCCACAATCCTTCGATGATTACCAAACTCATGGCTCAAATATCGCCCCACGATCGATCGTAGAAACTTGATTGTCTTGCCTAAATGATTTTGCACTTCATTTTGGAATTTTGAACTTTTCAAAGGATTCGACTTATGCTTCATCGTAGATATATCCATATCTACTAAAGTCATCAAGAAAGTTATGAAGCATCGAAACCACCGGTCGTTGAGCTCATTGGTCCACATACATCGAATGTACGAGTGCCAATAAGTCACTTGTCTGCTCACCTTGACCGTGAAAGGTGCTTTGTCATCTTACCAAGTAAACAAGATTCGCATGTCTCAAATGATTCAAAATCAAATGAGTGCGTAATACCATCTCTATGGAGCTCTCCATGCTTTCATTTATGTGACCTAAGCGACAGTACAAATAAACGTGGATTCAAATCATTCGATCGTTGCCTCTTTGTATTAATGTTATAGACCGATGACTCTTCAAGAGTAAGAACATATAACCCATTCACCAATGGAGTATGACAATAGAACATATCTTTGAAATAAAGAGAACAACCATTGTTCACAGATCTAAAGTCATAACCTTCGCTTGTAAACATGAAGCGTAAATAATGTTCTTGGAAAGAGATGGAACACAATAACAATTATTCAATTCCAAAACTAATCCTCAAGGTAAAGACAATGGCATGGTGCCAACAGACACCGCAAAGAACTTTTGCTCCATTGCCAACGCCAAGATCCACTTCGCCCTCCTCAAACTTCTACTTTCTTAGCCCCGCAACGATTTGTAAATGTGAGCAACCGATCCGTATCAAATACCCAAGAATCAGAGATGAAGTAGCAAGATTGATTTCTATAACATTTATACCGGAGCGAAGTCGCATTCTCTTTTTCTCAAGATCCTCCAAGTACTTTGGGCGCCTTTTCCAATGTCCCGATTGCTTACGTAGTAGCAATCGCATCGAGCAGTGGCCCTTCTTGACTTGCTTGGCTTAGAACCGCCGCGATCTCATCGAGCTAACTTTCTTTTGACCGCGCTTTCTTTACATAGGGCTTGCCTTGCCTTCTCGCATCATCATCACATGATGGTCGCTTTTCTAATGCTTTCCATTGATTTTAGCATCCCATGCAACTCACCCAAGGTCTTGTCCATGTTGTTCATGTGATAGTTCGTAATGAATGGCTCAAAGCTCGAGGGGAGCGATCAAGAATCACATCAAGAGCCAACTTGGCTAAGGGGAAACCAAGCTTTTCCGCACTCAATGTAGCCAATCATCTTAATCACATGAGGGTCGACGGATTCCTTCGAAGCCTCGCACGCAAACAAGGACTTTGAAGTGTTGAACCTCTCACCCCTTGCTTGGTTCTCAAACATACCACGCAACCCCACAATGATATTGTAGGCATCCGTGTTCTCATATTGCTTCAAGCTCAGAGGACATTGTGGCAAGCATGAGACAACACATCAAGGTAATCATTCGCTTGCTTCTCATAAGCTCCGCAGCCACGTGAGCATTATCAGCAAGTCATCGTGATAAGGAGACTCAAGGACATGCTCCTTGCGCCTTGCTTGAGAACAATTCTCAAAGTTGCGATACCAATCCAAAAAGTTCGCTCCATTGAGTTTTTCTTCTCAAGAATAGATCGCAAATTAAAAGAACTGGATGCGCATTAGTTGACATGATCTACAACAAAGAATATGCAAAGTTTAGCACTATGTTCATGTTTGATCTTCCATTAAACAATTTAACAAAGATACCCCACTATATGTTTTGTAATCGCCTTCCTCTAACGACATATAGTGGTCAAGATCCATGTTCATCTAAGTTCTAGTGAGCTTTGGCATCACCGCTAGAAACCTAGTGACGAGGTAAGCAACACTTGCTAATCACATCTTATGTGACTCTTGTTTGTTGGGTGGCATCCAATGCCCCGGCCCCAACACCATGCCCCAAGGCCCAAATCTAATTTGATAGCCTTGTCAAGTAAACTAATACTATGCATGTGGATGTCCGACATCCACCCTATTAGATCAAGATAGTTGATGGTACCGCTTGGCGCACCTACCAAACAATGATCATGATTCTTATAGCGCAAAGAATTGAAGGGCATCAAACAAATTTTAATTTTTTCTGAGAGAAGCTATTCTATCATGAAAAACTAACCCTTAGTTGGTATGGCATGAAAGAATAGTATGACAAGAAATAAACATCACATGCATATAATCACATTATACCGTGAATGGTATGGCATTTTGTATCGTAGTGGTCGCCATCGCCATGGTTCCACTCAGTGATACTCTTCGCCACACTTCTTGTCCTCTTTGTCATCATGCTTGAAGCCCATAGCAAAGAACTAAACTATTACAACTAATAGGTAGCAAATGAATTACATGAGGAGCTCAAGCATCACAAGTCGACACGCAGTCGTCGTTATACAATTAAAGAATGCCTCAACCCTACTGTGATTAATACGACACACAGCCGCCAAAACACACATGTATCACATATGCATCTATGCCATACCATTCACATCATTCCCCGCAAAACAAGTTGCCGAGAACATATTCTACCGCCGACATGAATGTGTTTTATAACAATCTATGCGTACGCAACGGCGGTCCCCGCCGGCCGGCCAAATCAACCCAAACCGAGCCATTCAAAATGTCTCAATTTTCATTAGATCAATCACATCAATCACCGCGATCGGTATGCTTGAGGAGACCGCAACACAAGACCTCGATCCGTTGTCTCAATTCCATCGATCAGCGCGCTAGCTAGCCCCGATGGTGTTACCAAATGTAGGGCAAGTCGCAGACATCAAAGAAGGAGCACGAACTAATCTTTTGGCCACATGATGCTATCAACTTATACATATTCCAACCCCTTATGACCGATTGATCTAGTCCGTATAGATCCAATCTATTACAACCGCGATATCAACATATGCACCGATCCGCATCGCAAACTAAGCAAGATGGCTCGATACCACTAATGGATCGCGAGTAGGCTACGCAGAGCGTAAAACAAAATTTTTCACCGCGCACACAAGAACATCATGCTTAAGGAGGATCATGGATCGTTACCTACTAGACGCGGCAACAGCAATGAAGAAGAGTTGGAGAAGCCGATCCAACCACGCTGCCGAAGTAGTAGTGGAAGTAGTCGATCGCCCGAACCGATCGCCTCCCACGCGATCAACCACACCACGAAAGCGCATCCAATCAGAGGTTGTTGATGCCGATCAACGCCGCAACGAGTAGCGCCCACCGTATCCACACGTCCGGAAGTCGAACGCCGATCGCGAGTGTACCAAAGACTCGCGAGCGGCTAGGGTTTGGCTCGAGGTGGCGCGCTATGGATTAGCTCGGGATTATCGTGCGCTTCTCACCGCCCGCATATATATATAGACCTTCACTTGGGCCTCGTGGACCGAGGCCCAATAGGAGTCTATCCCATCTCTATCCGACTGAGCCCATATCCCAATCACATTCAATTAGTATTCCAACCTGCTATGTGCGACCAGAGGTTCACGATACTTGGTCGCGACCAAACACCTTTCCGGTCACCCCGTTAATAGCGGCCTCTAGCAAGACATATTAACCCCAAAGTATACGTGAAGATCATATCTACCGAACTCAGAATGTTCTCATGTACTAACCTTTGCCTCACGATATAGATTAAGCTCAAGGTGAGACCTGTGTCATCCTCTTAATAGCTCAATCACTCTCTCGATTCCGTGATGGATTATAAACTCGTGATTGACCTCAATCACCTTGGCATGGCCATGCACTTTCATAATCCATTACATCGAGGGGCCCAGATATCTCTCCCATAAGGAGGGCAAATTTATCTTGATCATTCACATCCCACTACATGTTTCATGGCAAACCCAAAGACTACTTTTATGACTACCCAGCCACGGAGTAGTGTTTAGTAGTCCCAAAGTAAGCTACTACGCATGTCGGGAACCATGATGATCTCAAGTCTAAGGATTCCACATAAACACTACTTGAGACCAACTGATGACACATGGAATCTCCGCAGTTGTCTCATGGCAGGTCTATCCAACATATGTTCACTAACACATGTCCATATTATTGATTTGGTATTCCATACCATGATCCATGAGACATGATCATCAATCAATACATATGTCGATCTTTGAATCATATTTGTTCCTCATATGAAATATAATCGTGGATCATTTAGAAATAGCAACATTTTGGCATTAAGAGTCTCATGAATAAGTCACATACTCATTGATCAATAATGATAATGTCTATTTCAAGGAACAAAGCAATGTATCATAAACATAGTATGTGATATATTCAACATCTCCATGTTGCTCTAGGGCATATCACCAAGTGAATCACCCGTGATGCATAGTCTGCCACGGTGAAGCCGCACCGAGCAGCAAAGACTTCCGAGAACCGTGGGGCAACAGTTAAAGCAGATGTCAAGGTGAACAAACGCCTTCTCTCGTGGGACCGCTGGCGCCTTTTAGTGAGGACTAGTGGCTATGCCTATTTTTTCTACAAGATGGAATAACCCGTGATGCATAGCCGCCACGGTGAAGCCGCACCGAGCAAAAAGACTTCCGAGAACCGGGGCAACAGTTAAAGCAGATGCCGGCGGTGAACAAACGATTCTCTCGTGGACCGCTGGCGCCTTTTAGTGAGGACTAGTGGCTATGCCCGCTTTTTCTACGAGATGGAATCACCGGTAAAGCATAGCCGCCACGGCGGTCCGCACCGAGCAAGCAAGACTAAGAACCGGGGGCAACATGTTAAAGCAGATGCCGGCGGTGAACAAACGCCTTCTCGTGGATCACAGTTTTTAGTGAGGACTAGTGGCTATGCCCGCTTTTTTCACGAGATGAAATCACCGTCAAGCATAGCCGATACGGCGGTCGCACCGGAGCAGCAAAGACTTCCGGAGAATCGGGGCAACAAAGTTAAAGCAGATGCCGCCGTGAACAAACGCCTTCTCTCGGGGACCATTGCGCCTTTTAGTGAGGACTAGTGGCTATGCCCGCTTTTTCTACGAGATGGAATCACCGGTCAAGCATAGCTGGTAACGGCGGCCGCACTGTAGCAGCAAGACTTCCGGAGAGCCGTGGGCAACAAAGTTAAAGCAGATGCCGGCGGTGAACAACCGACTTCTCTCGTGGATCGCTGGCGCCTTTTAGTGAGGACTAGTGGCTATGCCCGCTTTTTTCACGAGATGGAATCACCGTCAAGCATAGCCGGTAACGCGAAGCCGCACCGAGCAGCAAAGACTTTGAGAACCGTGGGGCAACAAAGTTAAAGCAGTATGCCGGCGGTGAACAAACGCCGCTCGTGGACCGCTTGCGCTTTTAGTGAGCACAAGTGGCTAAGTGCCCATTTTTTCACGAGATGGATTCACCCTGATGCATAGTCGGGCTACGGTGAAGTCCGCACCGAGCAGCAAAGATCGCCAAGAACCGGGGGCAACAGTTAAAGCGTATGCCGCGGTGAACAAACGCTCTCGTGGGACCGCTGCGCTTTTAGTGAGTACTAGTCGCTATGCCCATTTTTTCTACGAGATGGAATCACCGGTCAAGCATAGCGGGCAAATAAGTCGCACCGAGCAGCAAAGACTTCCGAGAACCGTGGGGCAACAGTTAAAGCAGATGCCGGCGGTGAACAAACACCTTCTCTCGTGGACCGCTGCGCCTTTTAGTGAGGACTAGTGGCTATGCCCATTTTTCTACGAGATGGAATCACCGTCAAGCATAGCTGGTAACGCGAAGCCGCACCGAGCAGCAAAGACTCGGGAACCGTGGGGCAACAGTTAAAGCAGATGCGCCAAGCGAACAAACGCCTTCTCTCGTGGACCGCTATGCCTTTTAGCGAGGACTAGTGGCTAAGCGCCTATTTTTTCACGAGATGGAATCACCCGGTGATGCATAGCCGGTAACGGCGGCCGCACCGAGCAGCAAAGACTTCCGAGAACCGGGGCAACAGTTAAAGCATGCCGCGGAACAAACGCCTCTCGTGGGACCGCTGGCGCTTTTAGTGAGGACTAGTGGCTATGCCTATTTTTTCTACGAGATGGAATCACCCGTGATGCATAGTCGGGCTACGTGAAGCCGCACCGAGCAGCAAAGATTCGAGAACCGTGGGCAACAAAGCAGCGATGTCAAGGTGAACAAACGCCTCTCGTGGACCGCTGCGCTTTTAGTGAGGACTAGTGGCTATGCCTATTTTTTCTACAAGATGGAATCACCCTATGATGCATAGCCGGCTACGTGAAGCCGCACCGAGCAGCAAAGACTTCCGGAGAACCGGGGCAACAAAGCAAAGCGTATGCCGCCGGTGAACAAACACCTTCTCTCGTGGACCGCTGCGCCTTTTAGTGAGGACTAGTGGCTAAGTGCCCGCTTTTTCTACGAGATGGAATCACCGTAAAGCATAGCCGGCCACGGAAGTCGCACCGAGCAAGCAAAGACTCAAGAACCGTGGGCAACATGTTAAAGGATGCCTACGGTGAACAAACGCCTCTCTCGTGGATCACAGTTTTTAGTGAGGACTAGTGGCTATGCCCGCTTTTTCTACGAGATGGAATCACCGTCAAGCATAGCCGGTAACGGCGAGGTCGCACTGCAGCAGCAAAGACTTCCGAGAGCCGTGGGCAACAAAGTTAAAGCAGTATGCCGCGGTGAACAAACGACTTCTCTCGTGGATCAAGGCGCCTTTAGTGAGGACTAGTGGCTGGCGCCCGCTTTTTCACGAGATGGAATCACCGTCAAGCATAGCCGGTAACGCGGCCGCACCGAGCAGCAAAGACTTTGAGAACCGGGGCAACAAAGTTAAAGCAGATGCCGGCGGTGAACAAACGCCGCTCGTGGGACCGCTATGCGCTTTTAGTGAGCACAAGTGGCTAAGTGCCCATTTTTTCACGAGATGGATTCACCCAAGGATGCATAGTCGGGTTACGGTGAAGCCGCATCGGAGCAGCAAAGACTTCGAGAACCGGGGCAACAGGATAAAGCAGATGTCAAGCGGTGAACAAACGCCTTCTCTCGTGGACCGCTGCGCTTTTAGTGAGGACTAGTGGCTATGCCCATTTTTCACGAGATGGAATCACCGTCAAGTATAGCCGGGTAACGGCGAGCCGCACCGAGCAAAAGACATCCAAGAACCGTGGGGCAACAGTTAAAGCAGATGCCGCGGTGAATAAACGCCTTCTCGTGGGACCATTGCGCCTTTTAGTGAGGACCGTGGCTATGCCCATTTTTTCTACTAGATGGAATCACCCGTGATGCATAGTTAGGCTATGGTGAAGTTGCACCGAGCAGCAAAGACTTCCGAGAACCGCTGGGCAACAAAGCAAAGCAGATGCCGGTGCAGAACAAACGCCTTCTTGTGGACTCAAGGCGCCTTTTAGTGAGGACTAGTGGCTAAGTTCCCATTTTTCACGAGATGGAATCACCGTCAAGCATAGCCGGTAACGGCGGCCGCACCGAGTAGGCAAGACTTTGAGAACCGTGGGGCAACAAAGCAAAGCAGATGCCACGGTGAACAAACGCCGCTCGTGGGACCGCTGCGCTTTTTAGTGAGGACAAGTGGCTAAGTGCCCATTTTTCTACGAGATGGATTCACCCAAGATGCATAGTCGGCTACGTGAAGTCGCACCGAGCAGCAAAGACTTCCGAGAACCGTGGGGCAACAGTTAAAGCAGATGCCGGTGTGAACAAACGCCTTCTCGTGGATCTGGCGCTTTTAGTGAGGACCGAAGTGTCCATTTTTTCACGAGATGGAATCACCCGGTGATGCATAGCCGCATACGGTGAAGCCGCACCGTAGCAGCAAAGACTTCCGAGAACCGGGGCAACAAAGCAAAGCGATGTCGGCAGGAACAAACGCCTTCTCGTGGGACCGCTGGCGCCTTTTAGTGAGTACTAGTGGCTATGCCCGCTTTTTCACGAGATGGAATTACCGTCAAGCATAGCTGTAACGCGAAGCCGCACCGAGCAGTAACACTTCCGAGAACCGCTGGGCAACAGGATAAAGCGATGCCGCGGTGAACAAACGCCTTCTCGTGGGACCGCTGCACCTTTAGTGAGGACTAGTGGCTATGCCCATTTTTCTTCGAGATGGAATCACCGTCAAGAATAGTCGGTAACTGCCGGCCGCACCGAGCAGCAAAGACTTTGAGAACCGGGGCAACAAAGCAAAGCAGATACGCGGTGAACAAACGCGCTTCTCGTGGACCGCTGCGCCTTTAGTGAGGACAAGTGGCTATGCCCATTTTTTCTAGGAGATGGATTCACCCGTGATGCAAATCGTGAGCTATAGGTCACTTTTGGCCAAATGTGTTCAAAAATAAAAATCCCGATCGTCCCAGAACCCTACAACGACTAGAAAAGCGGAAAATCGTGAGCTATAGGTTAGATTTCGCCAACCGCCTGTAATATAAAAATACCCGATCGCTACGGTGAACGATGGAAAGACTAGAAAGGTCAAAATCGTGAGCTATAGATCGCCTTCACCAAATGAGGTCCGAAAATAAAATCCCAAACCGCCCCGTAACCTTAGAACGACTAGAAAGCTGAAAATCGTGAGCTATAGGTCACGCTTGGCCAAATATGTTCAAAAATAAAAATCCCTGTGACCGCCCTGCTACTCCTACAACGACTAGAAAAGCCGAAAATCGTGAGCTATAGGTCGTTTTCGCCAACCGCCCAAAATATAAAATACCGGATCGCACGCAGAACGCGGAATGGCTAGAAAAGTCGAAAATCGTGAGCTATAAATCGCCTTTCTACCAAATGTGTTCAAAATAAAAATCCCCAAATTGGCCTCGGTAACCTTAGAATGACTAGAAAGTCGAAAATCGTGAGCTATAGGTCACGCTTGGCCAAATGTGTCGCGAAAATAAAAATCCCTGATTGGCCCAGAACCCCGTAATCTAATAGAAAAGCCGAAAACTGAGCTATAGGTCACGCCACCGAATCGCCTCGAGGAACAAAATTTCCGATCGCCCCAAGCCACCGCTGAACGACTAGAAAACTGAAAATCATGAGTTATATGTCACGCCGCCTGATGTGATGCGAAAAATCCTCGAATCTCCGATATGACCGGAATGTTTAGAAAAGTTCAAAATCGTTAGCTATAGGTCACGCCGCAAATGTGCTCGAAAAATAAAAACTGGACCGGTCCTAGAACCCCGAACGACTAAATAAGTCAAATCGTGAGCTATAGGTCACGCCGACCAAATCTTCCTCGAGAAACAAAAATCTTCGAATTCTCCAGAACTCGGCAAGAATAGAAAAGTGAAAATCGCGAGCTATAGGTCACGCTTTGGGCCAAATGTGTTCAAAATAAAAATCCCAAAACTTGCCCGGTAACCTTAGAATGACTAGAAAAGCTAAAAATCGTGAGCTATAGGTCACGCTGGCCAAATGTGCGGCGAAGTAAAATCCTGACCGCCCAGAACCCCGTAATCTAATAGAAAAGCCGAAAATCATGAGGTATAGGTCACGCCGACAAAATATGCTCCAAAATAAAAACCTGACCGCCTTGAACCCGTAAACGAATATAAAAGCCGAAAATCGAGCTATAGGTCACGCCACCGAATCGCCTCGAGGAACAAAATTTCCGACCGCCCTGCCATCGCTGAACGACTAGAAAAGCTGAAAATCATGAGCTATATGTCACGCCGCCTGCATGTGATGCGAAAAATCCTCGAATCCTCCGATAACACCGAATGTTTAGAAAAGTTGAAAATCGTTAGCTATAGGTCACGCCGCAAATGTGCTCGAAAATAAAATACTGGACTGGTCCAGAACCCCGAACGACTAGAAAAGTCAAATCGTGAGCTATAGGTCACTCTTTCGACCAAATCTTGCTCGAGAAACAAAAATCTTCGAATTCTCCAGAACCCGGCAAGAATAGAAAAGCTGAAAATCGCGAGCTATAGGTCACGCTTTGGGCCAAATGTGTTCAAAATAAAAATCCCCAAACCGCCCGGTAACCTTAGAATGACTAGAAAAGTCGAAAATCGTGAGGTATAGGTGACGCTGGCCAAATGTCGCTAAAATTAAAAACCCTGACCGCCCAGAACCCCGTAATCTAATAGAAAAGTCGAAAATCATGAGCTATAGGTCACGCCGACAAAATATGCTCCGAAAATAAAACTTGACCGCCTTTAACCCGTAAACGATATAAAAGCCGAAAATCGTGAGCTATAGGTCACGCCGCCAAATCGCCTCGAGGAACAAAACTCCCGATCGCCTCCTGCCATCGCTGGACCGACTAGAAAAGCTGAAAATCATGAGCTATATGTCACGCCGCCCGATGTGATGCGAAAAAATCCTCGAATCCTCCGATATGACCGAAATGTTTAGAAAAGTTGAAAATCGTTAGCTATAGGTCACGCCGCAAATGTGCTCGAAAAATAAAAACTCGGACCGTCCCAGAACCCCTAACGACTAAATAAGTCAAATCGTGAGCTATAGGTCACGCCGACCAAATCTTCCTCGAGAAACAAAAATCTTCTAATTCTCCTAACCCCGGCAAGAATAGAAAAGTCGAAAATCGTGAGCTATAGGTCACGCTTTGGGCCAAATGTGTCAAAAATAAAAATCCCCAGATCGCCCTAAGTACTCCTACAACGACTAGAAAAGCCGAAAATCGTGAGCTATAGGTCGTTTTCGCCAAATCGCCCAAAATATAAAATACCGGATCGCAACGGTAACGCCGCAATGGCTAGAAAAGTCGAAAATCGTGAGCTATAGATCGCCTTTTCGCCAAATGAGTTCCAAAATAAAAATCCCAAACCGCCCGTAACCTTAGAATGACTAGAAAAGCTAAAATTGTGAGCTATAGGTCACGCTTGGCCAAATGTGTCATGAAAATTAAAATCCTGACCGCCCTAACCCCGTAACTAATAGAAAAGTCGAAAATCATGAGGTATAGGTCACGCCGACAAAATATGCTCCAAAATAAAACCCTGACCGCCCTAACCCGTAAACGAATATAAAAGCCGAAAATGAGCTATAGGTCACGCCACGAATCGCCTGAGGAACAAAATTTCCGATCGCCCTGCTAAGCATCGCTGAACGACTAGAAAAGCTGAAAATCATGAGCTATATGTCACGCCGCCTGCATGTGATGCGAAAAATCCTCAAACTCCGATAAGACCGAATGTTTAGAAAAGTTGAAAATCGTTAGCTATAGGTCACGCCGCAAATGTGCTCGAAAATAAAACTCGACCGGTCCCAGAACCCTAACGACTAGAAAAGTCAAATCGTGAGCTATAGGTCACTCTTTCGACCAAATCTTCCTCGAGAAACAAAAATCTTCTAATTCTCCCAGAACCCGGCACGACTAGAAAAGCTGAAAATCGCGAGCTATAGGTCACGCTTTGGGCCAAATGTGTTCAAAATAAAATCCCTGACCGCCCGCAGAACCCTACAACGACTAGAAAAGCTGAAAATCGTGAAGCTGCAACGAGCAGGCAGCACTTCCAGAGAACCGTGGGGCATCGGGCTAAAGAAGATGCCGGCGGTGAACAAACGCCTTCTCTCGTGGACCGTTGCGCCTTTTAGCGAGGACTAGTGGCCAAGTGCCCGTTTTTTCTACGAGATGGAATCACCTGGTCAAGCATAGCTAGGTAACGCGGTCCGCACCGAGCAGCAAGACTTCCGAGAACCGTGGGGCAACAGTTAAAGCGATGCCGCCGGTGAACAAACGCTTCTCTCGTGGACCGCTATGCCTTTTAGTGAGGACTAGTGGCTATGTCCATTTTTTCTATGAGATGGAATCACCTGGTCAAGCATAGCCGAGTAACGGTGAAGCTGCATCGGAGCAGGCAGCACTTCTGTGTTGGTGATATGCCCTAGAGGCAACATGGAGATGTTGAATATATCACATACTATGTTTATGATACATTGCTTTGTTCCTTGAAATAGACATTATCATTATTGATCAATGAGTATGTGACTTATTCATGAGACTCTTAATGCCAAAATGTTGCTATTTCTAAATGATCCCTGATTATATTTCATATGAGGAACAAATATGATTCAAAGATCCGTGATATGTATTGATTGATGATCATGTCTCATGGATCATGGTATGGAGATGCCAAATCAATAATATGGACATGTGTTAGTGAACATATGTTGATAGACCCGCCATGAGACACCGCAGATTCCAAGTGTCATCGCTGGTCTCAAGTAGTGTTTATGTGGAACTTAGACTTGAGTTCATCATGGTTCCCAAGATGCGAGTAGCTACTTTGGGACTACTAAACACTACTCCGTGAATCGGGTAGTCATAAAAGTAGTCTTTGGGTTTGCCATGAAACATGTAGTGGGATGAATGATCAAGATAGAATTTGCCCTCCTTATGGGCGCCTTTTCACCAAATGAGGTCCAAGGTCGAAAATCGTGAGCTATAGATCGCCTTTTCACCCAAATGAGGTCCGAAAATAAAATCCCCAAACCGCCCTAGAACCTTAGAACGACTAGAAAGCTGAAAATCGTGAGCTATAGGTCACGCTGGCCAAATATGTTCAAAATAAAAATCCCTGATCGCCCTTGCTACCTACAACGACTAGAAAAGTCGAAAATCGTGAGCTATAGGTCGCTTTCGCCAACCGCCCAAAATATAAAATACCGGATCGCTACGGTGAACGCTGAATGGCTAGAAAAGTCGAAAATCGTGAGCTATAAATCGCCTTTTCTACCAAATGTGTCAAAATAAAAATCCCCAAATTGGCCTCGGTAACCTTAGAATGACTAGAAAAGTCGAAAATCGTGAGCTATAGGTCACGCTGGCCAAATGTGTCGCGAAAATTAAAAATCCCTGATTGGCCCAGAACCCCGTAACGAATAGAAAAGTCGAAAATCTGAGCTATAGGTCACGCCACCAAATCGCCCGAGGAACAAAATTTCGATCGCCCTGCCATCGCTGAACGACTAGAAAAGCTGAAAATCATGAGCTATATGTCACGCCGCCCGATGTGATGCGAAAAATCCTCGAACTCCGATATGACCGAATGTTTAGAAAAGTTCAAAATCGTTAGCTATAGGTCACGCCGCAAATGTGCTCGAAAATAAAACTCGGATCGGTCCCAGAACCCCGAACGACTAAATAAGTCAAATCGTGAGCTATAGGTCACGCCGACCAAATCTTCCTCGAGAAACAAAATCTTCGAATTCTCCCAGAACCCGGCAAGAATAGAAAAGTGAAAATCGCGAGCTATAGGTCACGCTTTGGGCCAAATGTGTTCAAAATAAAAATCCCCAAACTTGCCTCGGTAACCTTAGAATGACTAGAAAGCTAAAATCGTGAGCTATAGGTCACGCTGGCCAAATGTGTCGCGAAAATTAAAATCCTTGACCGCCCTAGAACCCCGTAATCTAATAGAAAAGCCGAAAATCATGAGGTATAGGTCACGCCGACAAAATATGCTCCAAAATAAAAACTCCTGACCGCCCTCAGAACCCGTAAACGAATATAAAAGCTAAAATCTGAGCTATAGGTCACGCCACCGAATCGCCTGAGGAACAAAATTTCCGATCGCTCCTGCCATCGCTGAACCACTAGAAAAGCTGAAAATCATGAGCTATATGTCACGCCGCCTGATGTGATGCGAAAAATCCTCGAACTCCGATAACACCGAATGTTTAGAAAAGTTGAAAATCGTTAGCTATAGGTCACGCCGCAAATGTGCTCGAAAATAAAATACTAGACTGTCCCAGAACCTCGAACGACTAGAAAAGTCAAATCGTGAGCTATAGGTCACTCTTCACCAAATCTTCCTCGAGAAACAAAAATCATCGGAATTCTCCCAGAACCCGGCAAGAATAGAAAGTCGAAAATCGCGAGCTATAGGTCACGCTTTGGGTCAAATGTGCTCAAAATAAAATCCCCAGACCGCCCGGACACCCTACAACGACTAGAAAAGTCGAAAATCGTGAGCTATAGGTCATGTTTTCGCCAAATCGCCCAAAATATAAAATACCTGATCACACGCAGAACGCCGGAATGGCAAGAAAAGTCGAAAATCGTGAGCTATAGATCAGTCTTTCGGCCAAATGAGCTCCGAAAATAAAAATCCCCAAACTGGCCTGGTAACCTTAGAATGACTAGAAAACCTAAAAATCGTGAGCTATAGGTCACGTTTTTGGCCAAATGTGCTGCGAAAATTAAAAATCCTGACCGCCCAGAACCCCGTAACTAATAGAAAAGCCGAAAATCATGAGGTGTAGGTCACGCCGACAAAATATGCTCAAAATAAAATCCTGACCGCCTTTGAACCCGTAAACGAATATAAAAGTCGAAAACTGAGCTATAGGTCACGTCACCAACCGCCTCGAGGAACAAAATTTCCGATTGTCTAAGCATCGCTGAACGACTAGAAAAGCTGAAAATCATGAGCTATATGTCACGCCGCCCGATGTGATGCGAAAAATCCTCGAAACCTCCGATAACACCGAATGTTTAGAAAAGTTGAAAATCGTTAGCTATAGGTCACGCCGGCAAATGTGCTTGAAAAATAAAACTTTAGACCGGTCCCAGAACCCCGAACGACTAGAAAAGTCAAATCGTGAGCTATAGGTCACTCTTCACCAAATCTTCCTCGAGAAACAAAAATCTTCTAATTCTCCTGAACCGGCACGGATAGAAAAGTCAAAATCGCGAGCTATAGGCCACGCTTTGGGCCAAATGTGTTCAAAAATAAAATCCCGTGACCGCCCTAGAACCCTACAACAACTAGAAAAGCCGAAAATCGTGAGCTATAGGTCGCCGCCAACCGCCCAAAATATAAAATACCCTGACCGCGCCTTAACCGGAATGGCTAGAAAAGTCGAAAATCGTGAGCTATAGATCGCCTTTCTACCAAATGAGTTCAAAATAAAATCCCCAAACTTGCTCGGTAACCTTAGAATGACTAGAAAAGTTGAAAATCGTGAGGTATAGGTGACGCTGGCCAAATGTGTCGCGAAAATTAAAAATCCTGACCGCCCCAGAACCCCGTAACTAATAGAAAAGCCGAAAATCATGAGCTATAGGTCACGCCGACAAAATATGCTCCGAAAATAAAAACCTGACCGCCTTTCAGAACCCGTAAACGAATATAAAAGCCGAAAATCGTGAGCTATAGGTCACGCCACCAAATCGCCTCGAGGAACAAAATTTCGATCGCCCTAAGCACCGCTGAACGACTAGAAAAGCTGAAAATCATGAGCTATATGTCACGCCGCCCGCATGTGATGCCAAAAATCCTCGAACTCCGATATGACCGAAATGTTTAGAAAAGTTGAAAATCGCAGCTATAGGTCACGCCGCAAATGTGCTCGTAAAATAAAAACTCGACCGGTCCCAGAACCCCGAACGACTAGAAAAGCTGAAATCGTGAGCTATAGGTCACTCTTTTCGACCAAATCTTCCTCGAGAAACAAAAATCTTCGGAATTCTCCAGAACCCGGCAAGAATAGAAAAGTGAAAATCGCGAGCTATAGGTCACGCTTTGGGCCAAATGTGTTCAAAAATAAAAATCCCTGATCGCCCTAAGCACCTACAACGACTAGAAAAGTCGAAAATCGTGAGCTATAGGTCGCTTTCGCCAACCGCCCAAAATATAAAATACCGGATCGCGCAGAACGCCGGAATGGCTAGAAAAGTCGAAAATCGTGAGCTATAGATCGCCTTTCTACCAAATGAGTTCAAAATAAAAATCCCCAAACCGCCTCGGTAACCTTAGAATGACTAGAAAGCTAAAAATCGTGAGCTATAGGTCACGCTGGCCAAATGTGTCGCGAAAATTAAAATCCTGACCGCCCAGAACCCCGTAACTAATAGAAAAGTGAAAATCATGAGGTATAGGTCACGCCGACAAAATATGCTCCAAAATAAAAATCTTGACCGCCTTGAACCCGTAAACGAATATAAAAGCCGAAAATCGAGCTATAGGTCACGCCACCGAATCGCCTCGAGGAACAAAATTTCGATCGCCCTAAGCATCGCTGAACGACTAGAAAAGCTGAAAATCATGAGCTATATGTCACGCCGCCTGCATGTGATGCGAAAAATCCTCGAACTCCGATAAGACCGAATGTTTAGAAAAGTTGAAAATCGTTAGCTATAGGTCACGCCGCAAATGTGCTCGAAAAATAAAACTCGGATCGTCCTAACCCCGAACGACTAGAAAAGTCAAATCGTGAGCTATAGGTCACTCTTTCGACCAAATCTTCCTCGAGAAACAAAAATCTTCGAATTCTCCCAGAACCCCGGCACGACTAGAAAAGCTCGAAAATCGCGAGCTATAGGTCACGCTTTGGGCCAAATGTGTCAAAAATAAAATCCCTGTGACTTGCCCTTGAACCCAACAACGACTAGAAAAGCTGAAAATCGTGAGCTATAAGTCGTTTTCGCCAAATCCGCCCAAAATATAAAATACCGATCGCGCGGTAACGCTGGAATGACTAGAAAGTCAGAATCGTGAGCTATAGATCGCCTTTCGCCAAATGAGTTCAAAAATAAAAATCCTCATACCGCCTCGGTAACCTTAGAATGACTAGAAAAGTCGAAAATTGTGAGCTATAGGTCACGCTTGGCCAAATGTGCCGCGAAAATTAAAATCTCCTGACCAGCCCGATAACCCCGAACGACTAGAAAAGTCAAAATCATGAGCTATAGGTCACGCCGACAAAATATGCCCGCAAAATAAAAATCCTGACTACCCTAACCCGTAAACGAATAGAGAAGCCGAAAATCGTGAGCTATAGGTCACGCCGCCGAATCGCCTCGAGGAACCAAATTCCCAAGACCGCCCTAAGCATCGCTGAATGACTAGAAAAGTTGAAAATCATGAGCTATACGCCACGCCGCCTGCATGTGATGCGAAAAACCTCGAACTCCGATAAGACCGTAATGTTTAGAAAAGTTGAAAATTGTTAGTCAGAGGTCACGCCGCAAATGTGCTCTAAAAATAAAACTGGACGGTCCCAGAACCCCTAACGACTAGAAAAGTCAAATCGTGAGCTATAGGTCACTCTTTCACCAAATCTTCCTCGAGAAACAAAAATCTTCTAATTATCCCAGAACCCCGCACGACTAGAAAAGTTGAAAATCGCGAGCTATAGGTCACGCTTTGGGCCAAATGTGTTCAAAAATAAAAATCCCTGACTTGCCCTAGAACCCAACAACGACTAGAAAAGCTGAAAATCGTGAACTATAAGTCGTTTTCGCCAACCGCCCAAAATATAAAAATACCCGACCGCGCTTTAACGCTGAATGACTATAAAAGTCAGAATCGTGAGCTATAGATCGCCTTTTCGCCAAATGAGTCTCAAAAATAAAATCCCCAAACCGCCTCGGTAACCTTAGAATGACTAGAAAAGTCGAAAATTGTGAGCTATAGGTCACGCTGGCCAAATGTGCCGCAAAATTAAAAATCCTGACCGCCCGAACCCCGAACGCCTAGAAAAGCTGAAAATCATGAGCTATAGGTCACGCCGACAAAATATGCTCCGCAAAATTAAAATCCTGACCACCCCAACCCGTAAACGAATAGAAAAGCCGAAAATCGTGAGCTATAAGTCACGCCACCGAATCGCCTCGAGGAACCAAATTCCCAAGATCGCCCTGCTATCGCTGAACGACTAGAAAAGTTGAAAATCATGAGCTATATGTCACGCCGCCTGCATGTGATGCGAAAAATCCTCGAACTGATAAGACCGAATGTTTAGAAAAGTTGAAAATTGTTAGCTATAGGTCACGCCGCAAATGTGCTCAAAAATAAAACTGACTGGTCCCAGAACCTTTAACGATTAGAAAAGTCAAATCGTGAGCTATAGGTCACTCTTTCGACCAAATCTTCCTCGAGAAACAAAAACTTCGGAATTATCCCAGAACCCCGCACGACTAGAAAAGCCGAAAATCGCGAAGTTAGAGGTCACGCTTTGGGCCAAATGTGTTCAAAATAAAATCCCTGACTTGCCCTCAGAACCCAACAACGACTAGAAAAGTCGAAAATCGTGATCTATAAGTCGTTTTCGCCAAATCGCCAGAAAATATAAAAATATCCGATCGCACCTAAGGCCGGAATGACTAGAAAATCAGAAATCGTGAGCTATAGATCGCTTTTCACCAAATGAGTTCAAAATAAAAATCCCCAAACCGGCCCGGTAACCTTAGAATGACTAGAAAAGTCGAAAGTTGTGAGTTATAGGTCACGCTGGCCAAATGTGTCGCGAAATTAAAAATCCCTGACCGCCCCAGAACCCCAGAACGATAGAAAAGTCGAAAATCATGAGCTATAGGTCACGCCGACAAAATATGCTCCGCAAAATAAAAATCCTGACTACCCCAGAACCCGTAAACGAATAGAGAAGCCGAAAATCGTGAGCTATAGGTCACGCCGTCGAATCGCCTGAGGAACCAAGTTCCCAAGATCGCCCTGCTATCGCTGAACGACTAGAAAAGTTGAAAATCATGAGCTATATGTCACGCCGCCCGCATGTGATGCGAAAAATCCTCGAATCCTCCGATAAGACCGAATGTTTAGAAAAGTTGAAAATTGTTAGTCAGAGGTCACGCCGCAAATGTGCTAAGAAAATAAAATCTTCGACCGTCCCAGAACCTTTAACGACTAGAAAAGCTGAAATCGTGAGCTATAGGTCACTCTTTCGACCAAATCTTCCTCGAGAAACAAAAATCTTCTAATTATCCCAGAACCCGGCACGACTAGAAAAGCCGAAAATCGCGAGCTATAGGTCACGCTTTGGGCCAAATGTGTCAAAAATAAAAATCCCTGCACTTGCCCAGAACCCAACAACGACAAGAAAAGTCGAAAATCGTGAGCTATAAGTCGTTTTCGCCAACCGCCCCAAAATATAAAATACCCGATCGCGCCAGAACGCCGGAATGACTAGAAAAGTCAGAATCGTGAGCTATAGATCGCCTTTCTGACAAATGAGTTCAAAAATAAAATCCCCAAACCGCCTCGGTAACCTTAGAATGACTAGAAAAGCTGAAAATTGTGAGCTATAGGTCACGTTTTTGGCCAAATGTGCTGCGAAAATTAAAAATCTCCGGACTAGCCCGATAACCCTGGAACGACTAGAAAAGCTGAAAATCATGAGCTATAGGTCACGCTTTCGACAAAATATGCTCCGCAAAATAAAAATCCTGACCGCTTTTGAACCCGTAAACGAATAGAGAAGCCGAAAATCGTGAGCTATAGGTCACGCCAACAAATCGCCTGAGGAACCAAATTCCCAAGATCGCCCTGCCATCGCTGAACGACTAGAAAAGTTGAAAATCATGAGCTATACGCCACGCCGCCTGCATGTGATGCTAAAAATCCTCGAACTCCGATAAGACCGTAATGTTTAGAAAAGTTGAAAATTGTTAGTCAGAGGTCACGCCGCAAATGTGCTCAAAAATAAAACTCGGATCGGTCCCAGAACCCTTAACGACTAGAAAAGCCAAATCGTGAGCTATAGGTCACTCTTTCGACCAAATCTTCCTCGAGAAACAAAAATCTTCGAATTATCCCAGAACCCCGCACGACTAGAAAGCTAAAATCGTGAGCTATAGGTCACGCTTTGGGCCAAATGTGTCAAAAATAAAAATCCCTGACTTGCCCTAGAACCCAACAACGACTAGAAAAGTCGAAAATCGTGAGCTATAAGTCGTTTTCGCCCAAATCGCCTCCAAAATATAAAATACCCGATCGCGCGGTGAACGCTGAATGACTAGAAAAGTCAGAATCGTGAGCTATAGATCGCCTTTCTGACAAATGAGTTCAAAATAAAAATCCCCAAACCGCCTCGGTAACCTTAGAATGACTAGAAAAGTCGAAAATTGTGAGCTATAGGTCACGCTGGCCAAATGTGCCGCGAAATTAAAATCCCTGACCGCCCCAGAACCCCGAACGACCGAAAAGTCGAAAATCATGAGCTATAGGTCACGCCGATGTAATATGCTCCGCAAAATAAAATCTCTGACTACCCTTGAACCCGTAAACGAATGGAGAAGCCAAAATCGTGAGCTATAGGTCACGCCACCGAATCGCCCGAGGAACCAAATTCCCAAGATCGCCCGCTATCGCTGAACGACTAGAAAAGTTGAAAATCATGAGCTATACGCCACGCCGCCCGCATGTGATGCTAAAAATCCTCGAACTCCGATAAGACCGTAATGTTTAGAAAAGTTGAAAATTGTTAGTCGAGGTCACACTTTTCGCAAATGTGCTCGTAAAATAAAACTCGGATCGTCCAAGAACCCTTAACGACTAAAAAGTCAAATCGTGAGCTATAGGTCACTCTTTCGACCAAATCTTCCTCGAGGAACAAAAATCTTCTAATTATCCCAGAACCCGCACGACTAGAAAAGTTGAAAATCGCGAGCTATAGGTCACGCTTTGGGCCAAATGTGTTCAAAATAAAATCCCTGACTTGCCCCAGAACCCAACAACGACTAGAAAAGTCGAAAATCGTGAGCTATAAGTCGTTTTCGCCAACCGCCCAAAATATAAAATACCCGATCGCTACTTGAACGCTGGAATGACTATAAAAGTCAGAATCGTGAGCTATAGATCGCCTTTTCGCCAAATGAGTTCAAAAATAAAAATCCTCAAACCGCCTCGTAACCTTAGAATGACTAGAAAAGTCGAAAATTGTGAGCTATAGGTCACGCGGCCAAATGTGTCGCGAAATTAAAAATCCCTGACCGCCCCAGAACCCCGAACGACTAGAAAAGCCGAAAATCATGAGCTATAGGTCACGCCGACAAAATATGCTCCGCAAAATAAAAATCCTGAGTACCCCAGAACCCGTAAACGAATAGAGAAGCCGAAAATCGTGAGCTATAGGTCACGCCACAAATCGCCTGAGGAACCAAATTCCAAAGACCGCCCTGCTATCGCTGAACGACTAGAAAAGTTGAAAATCATGAGCTATACGCCACGCCGCCTGCATGTGATGCTAAAAACCTCGAACTCCGATAAGACCGTAATGTTTAGAAAAGTTGAAAATTGTTAGTCAGAGGTCACACTTTTCGTGCAAATGTGCTCGTAAAATAAAAAACTCGGACCGTCCCAGAACCCCGAACGACTAGAAAAGTCAAATCGTGAGCTATAGGTCACTCTTTCGACCAAATCTTCCTCGAGGAACAAAAATCTTCTAATTATCCCAGAACCCCGGCACGACTAGAAAAGTTGAAAATCGCGAGCTATAGGTCACGCTTTGGGCCAAATGTGTCCAAAAATAAAAATCCCTGCACTTGCCCCAGAACCCAACAACGACTAGAAAAGCCGAAAATCGTGAGCTATAAGTCGCTTTCGCCAACCGCCCAAAATATAAAATACCCGATCGCGCCGAACGCTGGAATGACTATAAAAGTCAGAATCGTGAGCTATAGATCGCCTTTCTACCAAATGAGTTCAAAATAAAATCCCCAAACCGCCTCGGTAACCTTAGAATGACTAGAAAAGTCAAAATTGTGAGCTATAAGTCACGCTTTTGGCCAAATGTGCCGCAAAATTAAAATCCTGACCGCCCCAGAACCCCGAACGCCTAGAAAAGCTCGAAAATCATGAGCTATAGGTCACGCCGACAAAATATGCTCCGAAAATAAAATCCTGACCACCCCAGAACCCGTAAACGAATAGAGAAGTCGAAAATCGTGAGCTATAAGTCACGCCACGAAATCGCCCGAGGAACCAAATTCCCAAGATCGCCCTGCTATCGCTGAACGACTAGAAAAGTTGAAAATCATGAGCTATATGTCACGCCGCCTGCATGTGATGCGAAAAATCCTCGAATCATCCGATAAGACCGAATGTTTAGAAAAGTTGAAAATTGTTAGCTATAGGTCACGCCGCAAATGTGCTCGTAAAAATAAAACTCGGACTCGTCCCAGAACCCGAACGACTAGAAAAGTCGAAAATCGTGAGCTATAGGTCACTCTTTCGACCAAATCTTCCTCGAGAAACAAAAACTTGAATTATCCCAGAACCCGGCACGACTAGAAAAGTCGAAAATCGCGAGTTAGAGGTCACGCTTGGGCCAAATGTGTTCAAAATAAAAATCCTGCACTTGCCCTAGAACCCAACAACGACTAGAAAAGCTGAAAATCGTGATCTATAAGTCGTTTTCTACCAAATCACGCAAAATATAAAATATCCGATCGCTACCAGAAGGCCGGAATGACTAGAAAATCAGAATCGTGAGCTATAGATCGCTTTTCACCAAATGAGTTCAAAAATAAAAATCCCCAAACCGCTCGGTAACCTTAGAATGACTAGAAAAGTCGAAAGTTGTGAAGGTCACGCTTGGCCAAATGTGTCGCGAAAATTAAAATCCTGACCGCCCAGAACCTCAGAACGACTAGAAAAGCCGAAAATCATGAGCTATAGGTCACGCCGACAAAATATGCTCCGCAAAATAAAAATCTCTGACTACCTTTGAACCCGTAAACGAATAGAGAAGCCGAAAATCGTGAGCTATAGGTCACGATTTCACCGAATCGCCTCCGAGGAACCAAATTCCCAAGATCGCCCCTGCCATCGCTGAACGACTAGAAAAGTTGAAAATCATGAGCTATATGTCACGCCGCCTGCATGTGATGCGAAAAATCCTCGAATCCTCCGATAAGACCGGAATGTTTAGAAAAGTTGAAAATTGTTAGTCAGAGGTCACGCCGCAAATGTGCTCGAAAAATAAAAATCATGGATCGGTCCAGAACCCCGAACGACTAGAAAAGTCAAATCGTGAGCTATAGGTCACTCTTTCACCAAATCTTCCTCGAGAAACAAAAAACTTCTAATTATCCTAATCCCGCACGACTAGAAAAGCCGAAAATCGCGAGCTATAGGTCACGCTTGGGCCAAATGTGTTCAAAATAAAATCCCTGCACTTGCCCTAGAACACAACAACGACTAGAAAAGCTGAAAATCGTGATCTATAAGTCGTTTTCGCCAAATCGCCCAAAATATAAAATATCCGATCGCACCTTAAGGCCGGAATGACTAGAAAAGTCAGAATCGTGAGCTATAGATCGCCTTTTCGCCAAATGAGTTCAAAAATAAAAATCCTCAAACCGGCCTCGGTAACCTTAGAATGACTAGAAAAGTCGAAAGTTGTGAGCTATAGGTCACGCTTGGCCAAATGTGATGCGAAAATTAAAACTCGAACCGCCCCAGAACCCCGAATGACTAGAAAAGTCAAAATCATGAGCTATAGGTCACGCCGACAAAATATGCTCCACAAAATAAAATCCTGAGTACCCCAGAACCCGTAAACGAATAGAGAAGCCGAAAATCGTGAGCTATAGGTCACGCCACCGAATCGCCCGAGGAACCAAATTCCCAAGACCGCCCTGCTACTATTGAACGACTAGAAAAGTTGAAAATCATAAGTTATATGTCACGCCGCCTGCATGTGATGCGAAAAATCCTCGAATCCGATAAGACCGGAATGTTTAGAAAAGTTGAAAATTGTTAGTCAGAGGTCACGCCGCAAATGTGCTCAGAAAATAAAAACTTGACCGGTCCCAGAACCTCGAACAACTAGAAAAGCTGAAATCGTGAGCTATAGGTCACTCTTTCGACCAAATCTTCCTCGAGAAACAAAAATCTTCTAATTATCCCAGAACCCCGCACGACTAGAAAAGTCGAAAATCGCGAGCTATAGGTCACGCTTTGGGCCAAATGTGTTCAAAAATAAAATCCCTGCACTTGCCCAGAACCCAACAACGACAAGAAAAGTCGAAAATCGTGAGCTATAAGTCGTTTTCGCCAACCGCTCCAAAATATAAAATACCCGATTGCGCCTTAAGGCCGGAATGACTAGAAAAGTCAGAATCGTGAGCTATAGATCGCCTTCTACCAAATGAGTTCAAAAATAAAAATCCCCAAACAGCCCGGTAACCTTAGAATGACTAGAAAAGTCGAAAATTGTGAGCTATAGGTCACGCTGGCCAAATGTGCCGCGAAAATTAAAAATCCTGACCGCCCCAGAACCCCGCAGAACGACTAGAAAAGCCGAAAATCATGAGCTATAGGTCACGCCGACAAAATATGCTCCGCAAAATAAAAATCCTGACTACCCTTTAACCCGTAAACGAATAGAGCAAATTAAAATCGTGAGCTATAGGTTACGCCACCGAATCGCCTCGAGGAACCAAATTCCCAAGATCGCCCCTGCCATCGCTGAACGACTAGAAAAGTTGAAAATCATGTTATATGTCACGCCGCCTGCATGTGATGCGAAAAATCCTCGAACTCCGATAAGACCGAATGTTTAGAAAAGTTGAAAATTGTTAGTCAGAGGTCACGCCGCAAATGTGCTCAAAAATAAAACTCGGATCGGTCCAAGAACCCTAACGACTAGAAAAGTCGAATCGCGAGCTATAGGTCACTCTTCGACCAAATCTTCCTCGAGAAACAAAAATCTTCGTAATTATCCCAGAACCCCGGCACGACTAGAAAAGTCGAAAATCGCGAGCTATAGGTCACGCTTGGGCCAAATGTGTTCAAAAATAAAATCCCTGACTTGCCCTAGAACTCAAAGAACGACTAGAAAAGTCGAAAATCGTGATCTCTAAGTCGTTTTCTACCAACCGCCCCAAAATATAAAATACCCGATCGCTACGGTAAGGCCGGAATGACTAGAAAAGTCAGAATCGTGAGCTATAGATCGCCTTTCTACCAAATGAGTTCAAAAATAAAAATCCCCAAACCGCCTCGTAACCTTAGAATGACTAGAAAGCCGAAAATTGTGAGCTATAGGTCACGCCCAAATGTGTCGCGAAATTAAAATCCCTGACCGCCCTAGAACCCCGCAACGACTAGAAAAGCTGAAAATCATGAGCTATAGGTCACGCTTTCGACAAAATATGCTCCGCAAAATCTTCGGAATTCTCCCAGAACCCTAGCACGACTAGAAAAGCCGAAAATCGTGAGCTATAGGTCACGCTTACCAAATGTGCTTCAAAATAAAATTCCCGATCGCCCCAGAACACTACAACGACTAGAAGAGCTGAAAATCGTGAGCTATAGGTCGTTTTCGCCAACCGTCCGTAATATAAAATACCCGATCGCTACGAACTGGAATGACTAGAAAGGTCGAAAATCATGAGCTATAGATCGCCTTTCTACCAAATGAGTCTCAAAATAAAAATCCCCAAACCGCCCCAGAACCTTAGAACGACTAGAAAAGTCGAAAATCGTGAGCTATAGGTCACGATTCGCCAAATATGCTGCGAAAATTAAAATCCCTGACCGCCCTTGAACCCCGAACGACTAGAAAAGCCGAAAATCATGAGCTATAGGCCACGCCGACAAAATATGCTCCAAAATAAAAATCCTGACCGCCGCAGAACCCGTAAACGACTAGAAAAGCTAAAATCGTGAGCAACAGTCACGCCACCAAATCGCCCGAGGAACAAAATTTCGATCGCTTTGTGAACTGCTGAACGACTACAAAAGCTGAAAATCGTGAGCTATATGTCACGCCGCCAAATGTGATGCGACAAAATCCTCCAATCCTCCCAGAAGACCGAATATTTAGAAAAGTTGAAAATCGTTAGCTATAGGTCACACTTTCGCAAATGTGCTCGACAAATAAAAACTCGATCGTCCAAGAACCTTTAACGACTAGAAACAAATCGTGACCTATAGGTCACGCCGACCAAATCGCCGAGAAACTAAAAATCTTCGGAATTCTCCCAGAACCCTAGCACGACTAGAAAAGCTGAAATTGTGAGCTATAGGTCACGCCGCCAAATGTGTCAAAATAAAAATCCCAGACCGCCCAGAACCCTACAATGACTAGAAGAGCTGAAAATCACGAGCTATAGGTCACGCCGCCAAATGTGTCAAAAATAAAATCCCTCAGACCGCCCCAGAACCCTACAACGACTAGAAAAGTCAAAATCGTGAGATATAGGTCGCTTCCGCCAACCGCCCGTAATATAAAATACCCGATCGCTACGGTAACGCTGGAATGACTAGAAAGGCTTAAAATTGTGAGCTATAGATCGCCTTTCTACCAAATGAGTTCAAAAATAAAAATCCCCAAACCGCCCTAGAACCTTAGAACGACTAGAAAAGCCGAAAATCGTGAGCTATAGGTCACGATTCGCCAAATATGTCGCGAAAATTAAAATCCTCGAACTGCCCAGAACTTTTAACGACTAGAAAAATTGAAAATCATGAGCTATAGGCCACGCCGACAAAATATGTTCAAAATAAAAATCCTGACCGCCGCAGAACCCGTAAACGACTAGAAAAGCTAAAATCGAGCAACAGTCACGCCACCAAATCGCCCGAGGAACAAAATTTCGATCGCTTTGTGAACTGCTGAACGACTACAAAAGCTGAAAATCGTGAGCTATATGTCACGCCGCCCAAATGTGATGCGACAAAATCCTCCAATCCTCCCAGAAGACCGGAATATTTAGAAAAGTTGAAAATCGTTAGCTATAGGTCACACTTTCGCAAATGTGCTCGACAAATAAAACTCGGATCGTCCAAGAACCCTAACGACTAGAAAGCCAAATCGTGACCTATAGGTCACGCCGACCAAATCGCCGAGAAACTAAAATCTTCTAATTCTCCCAGAACCCGGCACGACTAGAAAAGCTGAAATTGTGAGCTATAGGTCACGCCGCCAAATGTGTTCAAAAATAAAATCCTCAGACCGCCCCAGAACCCTACAACGACTAGAAGAGCCGAAAATTATGAGCTATAGGTCACGCCGCCAAATGTGTCCAAAATAAAATCCCCAGATCGCCCAGAACCCTACAACGACTAGAAAAGTCGAAAATCGTGAGATATAGGTCGCTTCCGCCAACCGCCCGTAATATAAAATACCCGATCGCACGCAGAACACCGGAATGACTAGAAAGGTCAAAATTGTGAGCTATAGATCGCCTTTTCTACCAAATGAGTTCAAAAATAAAATCCCCAAACCGCCCTAGAACCTTAGAACGACTAGAAAAGCCGAAAATCATGAGCTATAGGTCACGCCGCCAAATATGTCATAAAATTAAAATCCTCGGACCGCCCTGAACACCGAACGACTAGAAAAGATGAAAATCATGAGCTATAGGCTACGCCGACAAAATATGCTCCAAAAATAAAAATCTCTGACCGCCGCAGAACCCGTAAACGACTAGAAAAGCTAAAATCGTGAGCAACAGTCACGCCACAAATCGCCCGAGGAACAAAATTTCGATCGCCCAGAATCGCTGAACGACTACAAAAGCTGAAAATCGTGAGCTATATGTCACGCCGCCCAAATGTGATGCGACAAAATCCTCCAACTTTCAGAAGACCGAATATTTAGAAAAGTTGAAAATCGTTAGCTATAGGTCACACTTTCGCAAATGTGCTCGACAAATAAAATCTCGGATCGTCCAAGAACCCCTAACGACTAGAAAGTCAAATCGTGACCTATAGGTCACGCCGACCAACCGCCGAGAAACTAAAAATCTTCGAATTCTCCAGAACCCCGGCACGACTAGAAAAGCCGAAATTGTGAGCTATAGGTCACGCCGCCAAATGTGCTCCAAAATAAAAATCCCTCTGACCGCCCCTAGAACCCTACAACGACTAGAAGAGCCGAAAATCGTGAGCTATAGGTCGTTTTCGCCAAATCGCCCAATATAAAATACCCGATCGCTACTTAACGCTGGAATGACTAGAAAGGCCGAAATCGTGAGCTATAGATCGCCTTCTACCAAATAAGTTCAAAAATAAAAATCCCAAATGGCCCAAGAACCTTAGAATGAGTAGAAAGTCAAAATCGTGAGCTATAGGCCACGCTTACCAAATATGTCGCGAAAATTAAAATCCTGACCGCCCCAGAACCCCGTAACGACTAGAAAAGATGAAAATCATGAGCTATAGGTCACGCCGACAAAATATGCTCCAAAATAAAAATCCTGACCGCCCTTGAAACCCGTAAACGACTAGAAAAGTCAAAAACGTGAGCTACAGTGTCACGTCACCAAATCCGCCCGAGGATATGTTGAGAGCCTTAGCTTTGGCAAATAGAGCAAGTTGGGATCATAGGTTACCCTATGCAGAATTTTCTTATAATAATAGTTATCAATCCAAATTTAGATGTCTCCCTTGAAGCTTTGTATGGCGTAAAATGCAGACACCATTATATTGAAAGAAACGGGAGAAGGACAAGTGTTTGGTCCGGATGTGTTAAGGCTAGCAGAAGAGCAAGTTCGTCTGATTCAGGACATATTAAAAACAGCACAAACAAGACAGAAAAGTTATGCGGACAATCGCCGAAGAGCATTAGAATTTGTACCTGGAGATCATGTGTATCTGAATGTTTCACCTCTCAAAGGGATGCGCTATTTCACATCGAAGCTTGCTCAAGATTCATTGGACCATTTCCGTGGTAGCAAAAGGGAGAAGGTTATCGCTTGAACTTCCACCCGCTTGTCAAATGTGCACAACGTCTTCCATGTGTCCCAGTTAAGAAAGTGCCTCAGAGTGCCAGAAGAGCAAATGCCTTTAGAAGAAGTATCTTTGAAGGAGGACTTGTCATATCGTGAGTATCCAGTCAAAATTTTGGATGAAGCAGAGCGTCGTACAAGAAGCAAGAGCATCAAGTTCTGTAAAGTGCAATGGAGTAATCATTCAGAATCTGAAGCAACTTGGGAGCGAGAAGAAGACCTAAGAGCAGAGTTCCCTGATCTTTTCCCTAGTCCGTCCGAATCTCGGGGTTGAGATTCTTTCTAAGGGGGTAGGTTTGTAACATCCCAAAATTTTGAGTTTTGAAAATTTAAATTCAAATTAATTATTTTGAAGTAATTGGATTTTATTCGGATTTTCTGTGATTTTCTGGAATTTATTTCAAAATTTAAAACAAGGAAATGTATTTTAAATACTTTATTAAAGCCAAAAAGAGTTCATTTTATTTTTCCCAACCTTCCCATAGTTTTTAATTAATTTTTGAGAATTTTCTGGAATTAAAAATCAATTTTGAAACATAAAAGGAATGTTATAAAATTGTCAAAAGCAAATCTGAAATTAAAAATATTTTTATTAAGTCTAAAATATTCTCTGGAATATTCTATGAATTTTCTGGAATTTTAAATATTATTTATTATTTTCCAAGCAATTATAAAGTTTCTAGTATTTTCTAAAATTAATCCAAAATAAAATCAATTTAATCTTAGCTTGCCACGTGTCGCTACCGGATTCAATCCATCTCTCCACGCTTTAATCTCATCCATCCATCACAACTTACCCTTCATTTAAAATCAACGCACGAGATCAACTCACTTGCCACGTGTCAAGCATCCAACGCCTGCACTTTGACACCTCTCTTTTTTTCTCACCGACGAGCGGGCCCACCCGCCATATTCATCTTCAACCTCCTTCTTCCTCCTCTCACCCCTCTCCTCCTCCATTAATGCCGAATGGGAGCCTCAACCGACTTTTTCGCTAATCTCCGCTTGATCAAGCGCAATAAAGACCCCTATCACGCCTCTAATGCCGACCATTTTTCCTCTTTATTCTCCTAATTGCGGCCGCAGCCTTCCTCTCCCACTCCTCCGCCGACCTCCTCTCCCTTCCCGCCTATAAAAGCCCCCGCCGACATCCTTTTCGCATCCTCACCTCCTTCTTCCGGCTTCCCGCCTCCCGAGCGCCGCCGCTTAGCGCCGCCGCCTTCTCTCTCCGCGCCGGCCTGCTCATCGCCGGTGATGGCCGAGTTCTTCCCGAGATTGCCGCCGCCTTCCTCCCCCGGCCGACGCCGACCGGCACCGGCCACGGCGCCGCCGCCGCCGCCGCCTCCGGCCGCCTGCGGCGCCGCCCGCCGCCACCACGCTGGCTTACCGAGTCCGCGTGGTCGCCACGCGCGCCTGCTGGTGCCACCTTGGCCGGAGAGCCACCTCAGACGGTCATGTCCAGAGACTCGGTCCACTGTGGACCGGCCCACGGTTCGAAATTTTCAAAATTCAAATATTGCCGACGTCATAATTATGATTTTACAAAGACAAAATAAATCAGAAAATCTTTCTTTTTTTTCTTTCAATTAAAACTTCCCGGCCATAACATTCTCGTTTTAACTCCGATTTGACCCGTTCAAATTTCTAAATTTTTCTAAAATCATAATCTATTCAAATATACATTCTGTTTAAATTTTTCAATTTTATTTGAATTTTTGGTGTATTTATTTGCTTCGTTGCTTTGTCTTTTCCACACAGAAACCGACGCCGCCGAGGACTTTGTCGACCGTAGCAAGAGAACCAAGAAATCGCACACCTAAGGCAAGTCTCCTTTGAACATCTTGAACCTATGTTTGAGAAATGTTTTGATTATTTTAAATTAATGCATTGCTATGTTACATAAAAAGATAATTCATGTTTTAGAGATAATAGTTAATCCGATAATTGTTATGCCCTCGTTTGACATTGACAACCATGTATCTTTGACACCCCAGGATTTTTCCTTTGTCTCAATAATGAGATTATTATTACCTTTGGTGAATATTGTACCGGTAGAGAAATGCTTAGACATGCTATATAACCTTTGGTAACCTTGAACTGGAAAATCATATTTTGTGGAACTAGATTTTTGTTCAGAATTTAATGGTGTTGGAGTTGCCACAGTTCTTTTAAAATAAAATAAAATGTGAAAATTGGATTTAGACAAGGGCGGATGGTAAGATTGGTTTGGTGCGGTTAGCACGAGAATTTGTAATGTGTATGTTCCGCCCTAGTCAATTAAAGACCGACGCTTGTGTTTGTCCAAACTGAGCACTACCGTACAACCACATGTCTATATAGGTACGACCTAGTCGATTAACTTACAATAGTCTAGTTTAGGTACCACCAAAGGAAAGTGGGTGCTGTGGATTTACCGTTATTCACAAGTGAGGGATGTGGATTTATCAGACTCATATGGCGCAAGAGGGGCTTCGTCTGGTGGATTTAACCTTCACGGTGATACCTCAAAATGGTGGTAACTAGCTAGACTAGAGTAAGGTAAAGGCTTTATGATATTTTATCTAGGTCTCATGCCAAAGGAAGCGTGTTGACTATTAAGATGACTTATCTCTTGTGGGTAAAGTTGTACAACCTCTGCAGAGTGTAAACTATTCGAGTCCTCCCAGAAGACCGAATATTTAGAAATGTTGAAAATCGTTAGCTATAGGTCACGCCGCAAATGTGCTCTAAAAATAAAAATCCCGGACGGGTCCCAGAACTCAAACGACTAGAAAAGCCGAAATCGTGAGCTATAGGTCACGCCACCAACCGCTCGAGAAACTAAAAATCTTCTAATTCTCCCAGAACCCCGCACGACTAGAAAAGCTGAAAATCGTGAGCTATAGGTCACGCCGCCAAATGTGTCAAAAATAAAAATTCAAAGATCGCCCAGAATCCTACAACGACTAGAAGAGCCGAAAATCGTGAGCGTCAGTTTTCGCCAACCGCCCAGAATATAAAATACCCGACCGCGGTAACGCCGGAATGACTAGAAAGGCTCAAAATCATGAGCTATAGATCGCCTTCACCAAATGAGTTCAAAAATAAAATCCCCAAACCGCCCGCAGAACCTTAGAACGACTAGAAAAGCCGAAAATCGTGAGCTATAGGTCACGCTTACCGAATATGTCGCGAAAATTAAAATCCTGACCGCCCCAGAACCCCGAACGACTAGAAAAGCCGAAAATCATGAGCTATAGGCCACGGTTTCGACAAAATATGTCCGAAAATAAAAACCTGACCGCCTTTGAACCCGTAAACGACTAGAAAGCTAAAATCGTGAGCAACAGTCACGCCACGAAATCGCCCGAGGAACAAAATTTCCGATCGCCCCAGAACTGCTGAACGACTAGAAAAGCTGAAAATCGTGAGCTATATGTCACGCCGCCCAAATGTGATGCGAAAAAATCAATCCTCCCAGAAGACCGAATATTTAGTAATGTTGAAAATCGTTAGCTATAGGTCACGACGCAAATGTGCTCGAAAATAAAAATCCCGGATCGGTCCCAGAACTCAAACGATTAGAAAAGCCGAAATCGTGAGCTATAAGTCACGCCACCAAATCGCCGAGAAACTAAAATCTTCGAATTCTCCCAGAACCCCGGCACGACTAGAAAAGTCGAAAATCGTGAGCAACAGTCACGCCACCGAATCGCCCGAGGAACAAAATTTCCGATCGCCCCCAGAATCGCTGAACGACTAGAAAAGTCGAAAATCGTGAGCTATATGTCACGCCTAAAAATCCTCAAATCCTCCCAGAAGATCGAATATTTAGAAATGTTGAAAATCGTTAGCTATAGGTCACGCCGCAAATGTGCTCGGAAAATAAAATCCCGGATCGGTCCCAGAACTCAAACAACTGAAAAGTCAAATCGTGAGCTATAGGTCACGCCACCAAATCGCCGAGAAACTAAAATCTTCTAATTCTCCCAAACCCGGCACGACTAGAAAAGTCTGAAAATCGTGAGCTATAGGTCACGCCGCCAAATGTGTTCAAAATAAAATACCCAGACAGCCCTGAACCCTACAACGACTAGAAGAGCCGAAAATCGTGAGCGGTCAAGCCACCAACCGCCCCAAAATATAAAATACCCGATCGCGCTACAATCACTGGAATGACTAGAAAGGTCGAAAATCATGAGCTATAGATCGCCTTTTCTACCAAATGAGTTCAAAAATAAAATCCCCAAACCGCCCCAGAACCTTAGAACGACTAGAAAGTCGAAAATCGTGAGCTATAGGTCACGCTTACCGAATATGCGCGAAAATTAAAAATCCCTGACCGCCCAGAACCCCTGAATGGCTAGAAAAGTCGAAAATCATGAGCTATAGGCCACGCCGACAACATATGCTCCGAAAATAAAAATCCTGACCGCCTTTGCGAACCCGTAAACGACTAGAAAGCTAAAATCGTGAGCAATGTGTCACGCCACGAATCGCCCGAGGAACAAAATTTCGATCGCCCCAGAACTGCTGAACGACTAGAAAAGCTGAAAATCGTCACCATATGTCACGCCGCCCAAATGTGATGCGGAAAAACTCGAATCCTCCCAGAAGACCGAATATTTAGAAATGTTGAAAATCGTTAGCTATAGGTCACGCCGCAAATGTGCTCGAAAATAAAAATCCCGGATCGTCCCAGAACCCCAAACGACTAGAAAAGCCAAATCGTGAGCTATAGGTCACGCCACCAAATCCGCCGAGAAACTAAAATCTTCTAATTCTCCCAGAGTCCCCGCACGACTAGAAAAGCTGAAAATCATGAGCTATAGGTCACGCCGCCAAATGTGTTCAAAATAAAAATCCCCGATCGCCCGACAACCCTACAACGACTAGAAGAGTCGAAAATCGTGAGCTATAGGTCGCTTTCGCCAACCGCCCGTAATATAAAATAACCGATCGCTACTTTAACGCCGGAATGACTAGAAAGGCCGAAAATCATGAACTATAGATCGCCTTTCTACGAAATGAGTCTCAAAATAAAAACCCAAACCGCCCGAACCTTAGAACGACTAGAAAAGCCGAAAATCGTGAGCTATAGGTCACGCCGCCAAATATGCCGCGAAAATTAAAATCCACTGACCGCCCGGCCACCCGAACCACCGTAAAAGCCGAAAATCATGAGCTATAGGCCACGGTTTCGACAAAATATGCTCCGAAAATAAAAATCCCTGACCGCCTTGAACCCGTAAACGACTAGAAAAGCTAAAATCGTGAGCAACAGTCACGCCACCAAATATGCCCGAGGAACAAAATTTCGATCGCCCCAGAACTGCTGAACGACTAGAAAAGCCGAAAATCGTGAGCTATATGTCATGCCGCCCAAATGTGATGCGAAAAAATCGTATCCCCAGAAGACCGAATATTTAGAAATGTTGAAAATCGTTAGCTATAGGTCACGCCGCAAATGTGCTCGAAAAATAAAAACTCGAACCGGTCCCAGAACTACTTAAACGACTAGAAAAGTCAAATCGTGAGCTATAGGTCACGCCCACCAAATCCGCCGAGAAACTAAAATCTTCGGAATTCTCCCAGAACTCGGCACGACTAGAAAAGCTGAAAATCGTGAGCTATAGGTCACGCCGCCAAATGTGTTCAAAAATAAAAATCCACAGATCGCCCAGAACCCTACAACGACTAGAAGAGCTCGAAAATCGTGAGCGGTCAAGCCACCAAATCGCTTAGAATGTAAAATACCCGATCGCTACGGTGAACGCCGGAATGACTAGAAAGGCTGAAAATCATGAGCTATAGATCGCTTTCGCCAAATGTGTTCAAAAATAAAAATCCCCAAACCGCCCCAGAACCCTACAACGACTAGAAGAGTCGAAAATCGTGAGCTATAGGTCGTTTTCACCAAACCGCCTGTAATATAAAATACCCGACCGCTACGCAGAACGCCGGAATGACTAGAAAGGTCGAAAATCATGAGCTATAGATCGCCTTTTCTACCAAATGAGTTCAAAAATAAAAATCCCCAAACCAGCCCGCCAAATGAACCTTAGAACGACTAGAAAAGCCGAAAATCGTTAGCTATAGGTCACGCTTACCAAATATGTCGCGAAAATTAAAATCCTGACCGCCCAGAACCCCGAACGACTAGAAAAGTCGAAAATCATGAGCTATAGGCCACGCCGACAAAATATGTCCGAAATAAAAATCTTGACCGCCTTTGAACCCGTAAACGACTAGAAAAGCTAAAATCGTGAGCAACAGTCACGCCACCAAATCGCCCGAGGAACAAAATTTCGACCGCCTCGTAACCGCTGAACGACTAGAAAAGCTGAAAATCGTGAGCTATATGTCACGCCGCCCAAATGTGATGCGAAAAATCGAATCCTCCAGAAGACCGAATATTTAGAAATGTTGAAAATCGTTAGCTATAGGTCACGCCGCAAATGTGCTCGAAAATAAAAATCCCGGATCGGTCCCAGAACTCAAACGACTAGAAAAGTCAAATCGTGAGCTATAGGTCACGCTTAGACCAAATCGCCGAGAAACTAAAATCTTCAAATTCTCCCAGAACCCCGGCACGACTAGAAAAGCTGAAAATCGTGAGCTATAGGTCACGCCGCCAAATGTGTTCAAAATAAAAATCCCTGATCGCCCAGAACCCTACAACGACTAGAAGAGTCGAAAATCGTGAGCTATAGGTCGTTTTCCCAAATCGCCCAATATAAAATACCCGATCGCTACTGCTACGCTGGAATGACTAGAAAGGTCGAAAATCATGAGCTATAGATCGCCTTTCTACCAAATGAGCTCCAAAAATAAAAATCCCAAACCGCCCCAGAACCTTAGAACGACTAGAAAGTCAAAATCGTGAGCTATAGGTCACGCCGCCAAATATGTCGCGAAATTAAAAATCCTCAGACCGCCCAGAACCCCGAACGACTAGAAAAGCCGAAAATCATGAGCTATAGGCCACGCCGACAAAATATGCTCCGAAAATAAAAACCCTGACCGCCTTTGAACCCGTAAACGACTAGAAAAGCTAAAATCATGAGCAACAGTCACGCCACCAAATCGCCCGAGGAACAAAATTCACCCGATCGCCCAGAACTGCTGAACGACTAGAAAAGCTGAAAATGTGAGCTATATGTCACGCCGCCCAAATGTGATGCGGAAAAATCCTCGAATCCTCCCAGAAGACCGAATATTTAGAAATGTTGAAAATCGTTAGCTATAGGTCACGCCGGCAAATGTGCTCGAAAATAAAATCGGATCGGTCCCAGAACTCAAACGATTAGAAAAGTCAAATCGCTAGAAACACGCCGAAAATCGTTAGCTATAGGTCACGCCGCAAATCGTGCTCGAAAATAAAATCCCGGAAATGTTGAAAATCGTTAGCGGTCCCCGCAAATGAACCCACCCAACGACCGTAGAAGTTTGAAGATCGTGAGCTATAGGTCACGATTAGAAAAGTCAAATCGTGAGCTATAGGTCACGCTCACCAAATGGAACGTACTAGAAACTAAAAATTGTCATTCTCCGGAAAATCAATTCCCTCAGAAGACCGAACCCCGCACGACTAGAAAAGCTGAAATCGTGAGCTATAGGTCACGCCGACCAAATCGCCGAGAAACTAAAAATCTTCGAATTCTCCGAACCCCGGCACGACTAGAAAAGTCAAAATCGTGAGCTATAGGTCACGCCGCCAAATGTGTTCAAAATAAAATCCCAGATCGCCCCCAGAACCCTACAACGACTAGAAGAGCCCGAAATCGTGAGCTATAGGTCGCTTTCGCCAACCGCCCGCATATAAAATACCCGATCGCGCGAACTGGAATGACTAGAAAGGTCGAAAATCATGAGCTATAGATCGCCTTTCTACCAAATGAGTTCAAAAATAAAATCCCCAAACCGCCCAGAACCTTAGAACGACTAGAAAAGTCAAAATCGTGAGCTATAGGTCACGCCGCCAAATATGCCGCGAAAATTAAAAATCCTAAAACCGCCCAGAACCCCGAACGACTAGAAAAGCCGAAAATCATGAGCTATAGGCCACGCCGACAAAATATGCTCCGAAAATAAAAACTTGACCGCCTCGCTAACCCGTAAACGACTAGAAAAGCTAAAATCGTGAGCAACAGTCACGCCACCAAATCGCCCGAGGAACAAAATTCACCCGATCGCCCCAGAATCTGCTGAACGACTAGAAAAGCTGAAAATTGTGAGCTATATGTCACGCCGCCAAATGTGATGCGAAAAAATCAATCCTCCCAGAAGACCGAATATTTAGAAATGTTGAAAATCGTTAGCTATAGGTCACGCCGGCAAATGTGCTCGAAAATAAAATCCCGGATCGGTCCCAGAACTCAAACGACTAGAAAAGCTCAAATCGTGAGCTATAGGTCACGCCGACCAAATCGCCTCGAGAAACTAAAATCTTCTAATTCTCCCAGAACCCCGGCACGACTAGAAAAGTCAAAATCGTGAGCTATAGGTCACGCCGCCAAATGTGTTCAAAATAAAATCCCCAGACCGCCCAGAACCCTACAACGACTAGAAGAGCTGAAATCGTGAGCTATAGGTCGTTTTCGCCCAAATCGCCTCCAATATAAAATAACCGATCGCTACGGTAACGCCGGAATGACTAGAAAGGCCAAAATCATGAACTATAGATCGCCTTTCTACGAAATGAGTTCAAAAATAAAAATCCCAAACCGCCCAGAACCTTAGAACGACTAGAAAAGTCGAAAATCGTGAGCTATAGGTCACGCCGCCAAATATGTCGCGAAAATTAAAAATCCACTTGGACTGCCCCAGAACCCCGAACGACTAGAAAAGTCGAAAATCATGAGCTATAGGCCACGGCTTCGACAAAATATGCTCCGAAAATAAAAACTTTGACCGCCTTTGAACCCGTAAACGACTAGAAAAGCTAAAATCGTGAGCAATGTGTCACGCCACCAAATATGCCCCGAGGAACAAAATTTCCGATCGCTCCAGAACTGCTGAACGACTAGAAAAGCTGAAAATCGTGAGCTATATGTCATGCCGCCAAATGTGATGCGAAAAACTCGAATCCTCCTCAGAAGACCGAATATTTAGAAATGTTGAAAATCGTTAGCTATAGGTCACGCCGCAAATGTGCTCGAAAATAAAATCCCGGATCGGTCCCAGAACTACAAACGACTAGAAAGCCGAATCGTGAGCTATAGGTCACGCTTCCACCAAATCGCCGAGAAACTAAAATCTTCGAATTCTCCCAGAACTCCGGCACGACTAGAAAAGCTCGAAAATCGTGAGCTATAGGTCACGCCGCCAAATGTGCTCCAAAAATAAAAATCCCTGATCGCCCTAGAACCCTACAACGACTAGAAGAGCTGAAAATCGTGAGCTATAGGTCGCTTTCGCCCAAATCGCCCGTAATATAAAATAACCGATCGCGCCTGAACGCCGGAATGACTAGAAAGGCCGAAAATCATGAACTATAGATTAGTCTTTCTACGAAATGAGTTCAAAAATAAAATCCCCAAACCGCCCTAGAACCTTAGAACGACTAGAAAAGTCGAAAATCGTGAGCTATAGGTCACGCCGCCAAATATGCCGCGAAAATTAAAAATCCACGGACCGCCCCAGAACCCGAACGACTAGAAAAGCCGAAAATCATGAGCTATAGGCCACGGCTTCGACAAAATATGCTCCGAAAATAAAAACTTTGACCGCCTTTGAACCCGTAAACGACTAGAAAAGCTAAAATCGTGAGCAATGTGTCACGCCACAAATATGCTCCGAGGAACAAAATTCTCCGATCGCCCAGAACTGCTGAACGACTAGAAAAGCCGAAAATCGTGAGCTATATGTCATGCCGCCCAAATGTGATGCGAAAAACCTCAATCCTCCAGAAGACCGAATATTTAGAAATGTTGAAAATCGTTAGCTATAGGTCACGCCGCAAATGTGCTCGAAAATAAAATCCCGGATCGGTCCCAGAACTACGAAACGACTAGAAAAGTCAAATCGTGAGCTATAGGTCACGCTTCCACCAAATCCGCCTCAAGAAACTAAAATCTTCGGAATTCTCCTAACCCCGGCACGACTAGAAAAGCTGAAAATCGTGAGCTATAGGTCACGCTTCGCCAAATGTGTTCAAAAATAAAAATCCCTGACCGCCCAGAACCCTACAACGACTAGAAGAGCTGAAAATCGTGAGCTATAGGTCGTTTTCGCCCAAATCGCTCCGTATTATATAAAATAACCGATCGCTACGCAGAACGCTGGAATGACTAGAAAGGTCGAAAATCATGAACTATAGATTAGTCTTTCTACAAATGAGTCCAAAAATAAAATCCCCAAACCGCCCAGAACCTTAGAACGACTAGAAAAGTCGAAAATCGTGAGCTATAGGTCACGCCGCCAAATATGTCGCGAAAATTAAAATCCACGGACCGCCCTTGAACCCCGAACGACTAGAAAAGCCGAAAATCATGAGCTATAGGCCACGGCCGACAAAATATGCTCCGAAAATAAAAATCCTGACCGCCTCAGAACCCGTAAACGACTAGAAAAGCTAAAATCGTGAGCAATGTGTCACGCCACCAAATATGCTCCGAGGAACAAAATTTCGATCGCTCCCAGAACTGCTGAACGACTAGAAAAGCTGAAAATCGTGAGCTATATGTCATGCCGCCCAAATGTGATGCGGAAAATCCTCAATCCTCCAGAAGACCGAATATTTAGAAATGTTGAAAATCGTTAGCTATAGGTCACGCCGCAAATGTGCTCGAAAAATAAAATCCCGGATCGGTCCCAGAACCACGAAACGACTAGAAAAGTCAAATCGTGAGCTATAGGTCACGCTTCCACCAACCGCCTCAAGAAACTAAAATCTTCGAATTCTCCCAGAACCCGGCACGACTAGAAAAGTCGAAAATCGTGAGCTATAGGTCACGCCGCCAAATGTGCTCCAAAATAAAAATCCCAGACCGCCCCAGAACCCTACAACGACTAGAAGAGCCGAAAATCGTGAGCTATAGGTCGTTTTCGCCCAAATCGCCTCCAATATAAAATAACCGATCGCTACGGAACGCTGGAATGACTAGAAAGGCCGAAAATCATGAACTATAGATCGCCTTTCTACGAAATGAGTTCAAAAATAAAAATCCCAAACCGCCCAGAACCTTAGAACGACTAGAAAAGTCAAAATCGTGAGCTATAGGTCACGCCGCCAAATATGCCGCGAAAATTAAAATCCACTTGACCGCCCAGAACCCCGAACGACTAGAAAAGCCGAAAATCATGAGCTATAGGCCACGGTTTCGACAAAATATGCTCCGAAAATAAAATCCTGACCGCCTTCAGAACCCGTAAACGACTAGAAAAGCTAAAATCATGAGCAACAGTCACGCCACGAAATATGCCCGAGGAACAAAATTTCCGATCGCCCCAGAATCGCTGAACGACTAGAAAAGCCGAAAATCGTGAGCTATATGTCATGCTTTCGCCAAATGTGATGCGGAAAAATCCTCAATCCCCAGAAGACCGAATATTTAGAAATGTTGAAAATCGTTAGCTATAGGTCACGCCGCAAATGTGCTCGAAAATAAAAATCCCGGATCGGTCCCAGAACTACTAAACGACTAGAAAAGTCAAATCGTGAGCTATAGGTCACGCCCACCAAATCGCCGAGAAACTAAAAATCTTCGAATTCTCCCAGAACCCCGCACGACTAGAAAAGTGAAAATCGTGAGCTATAGGTCACGCCGCCAAATCGCCCCAATATAAAATACCCGATCGCGCCTTTAACGCCGGAATGACTAGAAAGGTCGAAAATCATGAGCTATAGATCGCCTTTCGCCAAATGAGTTCAAAAATAAAATCCCCAAACCGCCCCAGAACCCTACAACGACTAGAAGAGCTGAAAATCGTGAGCTATAGGTCGCTTTCGCCAAATCGCCTGTAATATAAAATACCCGATCGCTACGCAGAACGCGGAATGACTAGAAAGGTCAAAATCATGAGCTATAGATCGCCTTCTACCAAATGAGTCTCAAAAATAAAAATCCCCAAACCGCCCCAGAACCTTAGAACGACTAGAAAAGTCGAAAATCGTGAGCTATAGGTCACGCCGCCAAATATGCCGCGAAAATTAAAATCCTCAGACCGCCCCAGAACCCCGAACGACTAGAAAAGTCGAAAATCATGAGCTATAGGCCACGCCGACAAAATATGCTCCGAAAATAAAAATCCCTGACCGCCTCGCTAACCCGTAAACGACTAGAAAAGCTAAAAATCGTGAGCAACAGTCACGCCACGAAATCTACCCGAGGAACAAAATTCACCCGATCGCCCCAGAACTGCTGAACGACTAGAAAAGCTGAAAATTGTGAGCTATATGTCACGCCGCCCAAATGTGATGCGAAAAATCCTCGAATCCTCCCAGAAGACCGAATATTTAGAAATGTTGAAAATCGTTAGCTATAGGTCACGCCGCAAATGTGCTCGAAAATAAAAATCCCGGATCGTCCCAGAACTCAAACGACTAGAAAAGTCAAATCGTGAGCTATAGGTCACGCCACCAAATCGCCGAGAAACTAAAATCTTCGGAATTCTCCCAGAACTCGGCACGACTAGAAAAGCTGAAAATCGTGAGCTATAGGTCACGCCGCCAAATGTGTTCAAAAATAAAAATCCCTGATCGCCCCTCGATCGCCCCAGAACCCTACAACGACTAGAAGAGCCGAAAATCGTGAGCTATAGGTCGTCGCCCAAATCCGCTCCGAATATAAAATAACCGATCGCTACTTTAACGCCGGAATGACTAGAAAGGTCAAAAATCATGAACTATAGATCGCCTTTTCTACGAAATGAGTTCAAAAATAAAAATCCCCAAACCGCCCGTAGAACCTTAGAACGACTAGAAAGCCGAAAATCGTGAGCTATAGGTCACGCCGCCAAATATGTCGCGAAAATTAAAATCCACTGATTGGCCCAGAACCCCGAACGACTAGAAAAGTCGAAAATCATGAGCTATAGGCCACGGTTTCGACAAAATATGCTCCGAAAATAAAAACTCTGACCGCCTTTAACCCGTAAACGACTAGAAAAGCTAAAATCGTGAGCAACAGTCACGCCACCGAAATATGCTCCGAGGAACAAAATTTCCGATCGCCCCAGAACTCGCTGAACGACTAGAAAAGCTGAAAATCGTGAGCTATATGTCATGCCGCCCAAATGTGATGCGAAAAATCTCGAATCCTCAGAAGACCGAATATTTAGAAATGTTGAAAATCGTTAGCTATAGGTCACGCCGGCAAATGTGCTCGAAAATAAAAATCCCGGATCGGTCCCAGAACTACTAAACGACTAGAAAAGTCAAATCGTGAGCTATAGGTCACGCTTCCACCAAATCGCCGAGAAACTAAAAATCTTCGAATTCTCCGAACCCCGCACGACTAGAAAAGCTGAAAATCGTGAGCTATAGGTCACGCCGCCAAATGTGTTCAAAAATAAAAATCCCTGATCGCCTGTAATCCCACAACGACTAGAAGAGCTGAAAATCGTGAGCTATAGGTCGCTTTCGCCAACCGCCCAATATAAAATACCCAACCGCTACGCAGAACTGGAATGACTAGAAAGGTCGAAAATCATGAACTATAGATCGCCTTTCTACGAAATGAGCTCCAAAAATAAAAATCCCCAAACCGCCCTAGAACCTTAGAACGACTAGAAAAGTCAAAATCGTGAGCTATAGGTCACGCCGCCAAATATGCTGCGAAAATTAAAAATCCACTGACCGCCCAGAACCCCTGAACGACTAGAAAAGCCGAAAATCATGAGCTATAGGCCACGGCTTCGACAAAATATGCTCCGAAAATAAAAATTGACCGCCTTCAGAACCCGTAAACGACTAGAAAAGCTAAAATCGTGAGCAACAGTCACGCCACCGAAATATGCCCGAGGAACAAAATTCTCGACCGCCCCAGAATCTGCTGAACGACTAGAAAAGCCGAAAATCGTGAGCTATATGTCATGCCGCCCAAATGTGATGCGGAAAAATCCTCAATCCTCAGAAGACCGAATATTTAGAAATGTTGAAAATCGTTAGCTATAGGTCACGCCGCAAATGTGCTCGAAAATAAAAATCCCGGATCGGTCCCAGAACCACGAAACGACTAGAAAAGTCAAATCGTGAGCTATAGGTCACGCTTCCACCAAATCGCCTCGAGAAACTAAAATCTTCGGAATTCTCCCAGAACCCGCACGACTAGAAAAGCCGAAAATCGTGAGCTATAGGTCACGCCGCCAAATGTGTTCGAAAATAAAATCCCTCAGATCGCCCAGAACCCTACAACGACTAGAAGAGCTGAAAATCGTAAGCTATAGGTCGTTTTCGCCCAAATCGCCTCCGATAAAAATAACCGATCGCGCAGAACGCCGGAATGACTAGAAAGGCTGAAAATCATGAACTATAGATCAGTCTTTCGGCGAAATGAGCTCCGAAAAATAAAAATCCCCAAACTGGCCCGGTAACCTTAGAACGACTAGAAAAGCTGAAAATCGTGAGCTATAGGTCACGTTTTCGGCCAAATATGCTGCGAAAATTAAAAATCCACGGACTGGCCCGGTAACCCCGGAACGACTAGAAAAGCTGAAAATCATGAGCTATAGGCCACGGTTTCGACAAAATATGCTCCGAAAATAAAATCTTGACCGCCTTGAACCCGTAAACGACTAGAAAAGCTAAAATCATGAGCAATGTGTCACGCCACCGAAATATGCTCCGAGGAACAAAATTTCCGATCGCTCCCAGAACTGCTGAACGACTAGAAAAGCCGAAAATCGTGAGCTATATGTCATGCCGCCAAATGTGATGCGGAAAAATCAATCCTCAGAAGACCGAATATTTAGAAATGTTGAAAATCGTTAGCTATAGGTCACGCCGCAAATGTGCTCGAAAATAAAAATCCCGGACCGGTCCCAGAACCACTAAACGACTAGAAAGTCGAAATCGTGAGCTATAGGTCACGCTTCCACCAAATCGCCGAGAAACTAAAAATCTTCGAATTCTCCCAGAACCCGGCACGACTAGAAAAGTCGAAAATCGTGAGCTATAGGTCACGCCGCCCAACCGCCCGTAATATAAAATACCCGATCGCTACTTTAACGCCGGAATGACTAGAAAGGTCGAAAATCATGAGCTATAGATCGCCTTTCGCCAAATGAGTTCAAAATAAAATCCCCAAACCGCCCCAGAACCCTACAACGACTAGAAGAGTCGAAAATCGTGAGCTATAGGTCGCTTTCGCCAACCGCCCCGTAATATAAAATACCCGATCGCTACGGTGAACGCTGGAATGACTAGAAAGGCTAAAAATCATGAGCTATAGATCGCCTTCTACCAAATGAGTTCAAAATAAAAATCCCCAAACCGCCCAGAACCTTAGAACGACTAGAAAGTCGAAAATCGTGAGCTATAGGTCACGCTTACCAAATATGCCGCGAAAATTAAAATCCTCAGACCGCCCAGAACCCCGAACGACTAGAAAAGTCGAAAATCATGAGCTATAGGCCACGCCGACAAAATATGTTCGAAAATAAAAATCTCTGACCGCCTCGCTAACCCGTAAACGACTAGAAAAGCTAAAATCGTGAGCAACAGTCACGCCACCAAATCGCCCGAGGAACAAAATTCACCCGATCGCCCAGAATCGCTGAACGACTAGAAAAGCTGAAAATTGTGAGCTATATGTCACGCCGCCTAAATGTGATGCGAAAAACTCGAATCCTCCCAGAAGACCGAATATTTAGAAATGTTGAAAATCGTTAGCTATAGGTCACGCCGCAAATGTGCTCGAAAATAAAAATCCCGGACGGGTCCCAGAACTCAAACGACTAGAAAAGTCAAATCGTGAGCTATAGGTCACGCCACCAAATCGCCGAGAAACTAAAATCTTCGAATTCTCCCAGACCCGGCACGACTAGAAAAGTGAAAATCGTGAGCTATAGGTCACGCCGCCAAATGTGTTCAAAAATAAAAATCCCTGATCGCCCCAGAACCCTACAACGACTAGAAGAGCTGAAAATCGTGAGCTATAGGTCGTTTTCGCCCAAATCGCCTCCGTAATATAAAATAACCGATCGCTACCAGAACGCTGGAATGACTAGAAAGGTCGAAAATCATGAACTATAGATCGCCTTTTCTACGAAATGAGTTCAAAAATAAAAATCCCCAAACCGCCCAGAACCTTAGAACGACTAGAAAAGTCGAAAATCGTGAGCTATAGGTCACGCCGCCAAATATGTCATAAAATTAAAATCCACTGATTGGCCCTTAACCCCGAACGACTAGAAAAGCCGAAAATCATGAGCTATAGGCCACGGCTCGACAAAATATGCTCCGAAAATAAAAATCCTGACCGCCTCAGAACCCGTAAAGGACTAGAAAGCTAAAAATCGTGAGCAACAGTCACGCCACGAAATATGCCCGAGGAACAAAATTTCCGATCGCCCCAGAACTGCTGAACGACTAGAAAAGCTGAAAATCGTGAGCTATATGTCATGCCGCCCAAATGTGATGCGAAAAATCCTCGAATCCTGTGAAGACCGAATATTTAGAAATGTTGAAAATCGTTAGCTATAGGTCACGCCGCAAATGTGCTCGAAAATAAAAATCCCGGATCGGTCCCAGAACTACGAACGACTAGAAAAGCCGAAATCGTGAGCTATAGGTCACGCTTCCACCAAATCCGCCTCGAAACTAAAATCTTCGAATTCTCCCAAACCCCGGCACGACTAGAAAAGCTGAAAATCGTGAGCTATAGGTCACGCCGCCAAATGTGTCCAAAATAAAATCCCTGACCGCCGCAGAATCCCACAACGACTAGAAGAGCTGAAAATCGTGAGCTATAGGTCGTTTTCGCCAACCGCCCGTAATATAAAATACCCGATCGCGCCTTGAACTGGAATGACTAGAAAGGCCAAAATCATGAGCTATAGATCGCCTTCTACCAAATGAGTCCAAAATAAAAATCCCCAAACCGCCCAGAACCTTAGAACGACTAGAAAAGTCGAAAATCGTGAGCTATAGGTCACGCCGCCAAATATGCCGCGAAAATTAAAAATCCTCAGACCGCCCAGAACCCCGAACGACTAGAAAAGTCGAAAATCATGAGCTATAGGCCACGCCGACAAAATATGCTCCGAAAATAAAAATCCTGACCGCCTCGCTAACCCGTAAACGACTAGAAAAGCTAAAATCGTGAGCAATGTGTCACGCCACCAAATCGCCCGAGGAACAAAATTCACCCGATCGCCCCAGAATCGCTGAACGACTAGAAAAGCTGAAAATTGTGAGCTATATGTCACGCCGCCCAAATGTGATGCGAAAAATCAATCCTCCAGAAGACCGAATATTTAGAAATGTTGAAAATCGTTAGCTATAGGTCACGCCGGCAAATGTGCTCGAAAATAAAATCCCGGACCGGTCCCAGAACTCAAACGACTAGAAAAGCCGAAATCGTGAGCTATAGGTCACGCCACCAAATCGCCCGAGAAACTAAAATCTTCGAATTCTCCCAGAACTCGGCACGACTAGAAAAGTCGAAAATCGTGAGCTATAGGTCACGCCGCCAAATGTGCTCAAAAATAAAAATCCCTGATCGCCCAGAACCCTACAACGACTAGAATAAATTGAAAATCGTGAGCTATAGGTCGTTTTCGCCCAAATCGCCTCCGAATATAAAATAACCGATCGCTACGGAACGCCGGAATGACTAGAAAGGTCGAAAATCATGAACTATAGATCGCCTTTCTACGAAATGAGTCCAAAAATAAAATCCCCAAACCGCCCAGAACCTTAGAACGACTAGAAAGTCGAAAATCGTGAGCTATAGGTCACGCTTACCAAATATGTCATAAAATTAAAATCCACTGATTGGTCTTGCCACTCCTGAACGACTAGAAAAGCTGAAAATCATGAGCTATAGGCCACGGTTTCGACAAAATATGCTCCGAAAATAAAAATCTGACCGCCTTTGAACCCGTAAACGACTAGAAAGCTAAAATCGTGAGCAACAGTCACGCCACCAAATATGCTCCAAGGAACAAAATTCCGACCGCTCCCAGAATCGCTGAACGACTAGAAAAGCTGAAAATCGTGAGCTATATGTCATGCCGCCCAAATGTGATGCGAAAAATCCTCGAATCCTCAGAAGACCGAAATATTTAGAAATGTTGAAAATCGTTAGCTATAGGTCACGCCGGCAAATGTGCTCGAAAATAAAATCCCGGATCGGTCCCAGAACTACTAAACGACTAGAAAAGTCGAAATCGTGAGCTATAGGTCACGCTTCCACCAACCGCCGAGAAACTAAAATCTTCGAATTCTCCCAGAACCCGGCACGACTAGAAAAGTCAAAATCGTGAGCTATAGGTCACGCCGCCAAATGTGCTCAAAAATAAAATCCCTGATCGCCCCAGAACCCTACAACGACTAGAAGAGCTCAAATTGTGAGCTATAGGTCGTTTTCGCCCAAATCGCCTCCGAATATAAAATAACCGATCGCGCTTTAACGCCGGAATGACTAGAAAGGCCGAAAATCATGAACTATAGATTAGTCTTTCTACGAAATGAGTCTCAAAAATAAAAATCCCCAAACCGCCCAGAACCTTAGAACGACTAGAAAAGTCGAAAATCGTGAGCTATAGGTCACGCCGCCAAATATGTCGCAAAATTAAAATCCACTGACCGCCCTTGAACCCCGAACGACTAGAAAAGTCGAAAATCATGAGCTATAGGCCACGTTTCAACAAAATATGTCCGAAAATAAAAATCCTGACCGCCTCAGAACCCGTAAACGACTAGAAAAGCTAAAATCGTGAGCAATGTGTCACGCCACCGAAATATGCTCCGAGGAACAAAATTTCCGATCGCCCAGAATCTGAACGACTAGAAAAGCTGAAAATCATGAGCTATATGTCATGCTTTCGCCCAAATGTGATGCGAAAAATCCTCGAATCCTCAGAAGACCGAATATTTAGAAATGTTGAAAATCGTTAGCTATAGGTCACGCCGCAAATGTGCTCGAAAATAAAAATCCGGATCGGTCCCAGAACTACGAAACGACTAGAAAAGCCGAAATCGTGAGCTATAGGTCACGCTTCCACCAAATCGCCGAGAAACTAAAAATCTTCGAATTCTCCCAGAACCCGCACGACTAGAAAAGCTGAAAATCGTGAGCTATAGGTCACGCCGCCAAATGTGCTCAAAAATAAAATCCCAGACCGCCAGAATCCCTACAACGACTAGAAGAGCTGAAAATCGTGAGCTATAGGTCGTTTTCGCCAACCGCCCGTAATATAAAATACCCGATCGCGCCTTAACGCTGGAATGACTAGAAAGGCCGAAAATCATGAGCTATAGATCGCCTTTTCTACCAAATGAGTTCAAAAATAAAATCCCCAAACCGCCCAGAACCTTAGAACGACTAGAAAGCCGAAAATCGTGAGCTATAGGTCACGCTTTGGCCAAATATGTCGCGAAAATTAAAATCCCCAGATCGCCCCAGAACCCCGAACGACTAGAAAAGTCGAAAATCATGAGCTATAGCCCACGCCGACAAAATATGCTCCAAAATAAAATCCTGACCGCCTCGCTAACCCGTAAACGACTAGAAAAGCTAAAATCGTGAGCAACAGTCACGCCACCGAATCGCCCGAGGAACAAAATTCACCCGATCGCCCAGAATCTGCTGAACGACTAGAACCGCTGAAAATTGTGAGCTATATGTCACGCCGCCCAAATGTGATGCGAAAAATCCTCGAATCCTCCCAGAAGACCGAATATTTAGAAATGTTGAAAATCGTTAGCTATAGGTCACGCCGCAAATGTGCTCGAAAATAAAATCCCGGATCGTCCCAGAACTCAAACGACTAGAAAAGTCAAATCGTGAGCTATAGGTCACGCCACCAAATCGCCGAGAAACTAAAATCTTCGAATTCTCCCAGAACCCGCACGACTAGAAAAGCCGAAAATCGTGAGCTATAGGTCACGCCGCCAAATGTGTCCAAAATAAAATCCCTGATCGCCCTAGAACCCTACAACGACTAGAAGAGCCGAAATCGTGAGCTATAGGTCGTTTTCGCCCAAATCGCCCGAATATAAAATAACCGATCGCTACGGTAACGCCGGAATGACTAGAAAGGCCAAAATCATGAACTATAGATCGCCTTTCTACGAAATGAGTTCAAAAATAAAATCCCCAAACCGCCCAGAACCTTAGAACGACTAGAAAAGCCGAAAATCGTGAGCTATAGGTCACGCCGCCAAATATGTCGCGAAAATTAAAATCCACTGACCGCCCTGAGAACCCTGAACGACTAGAAAAGCCGAAAATCATGAGCTATAGGCCACGGCCGACAAAATATGCTCCGAAAATAAAAACCTGACCGCCTCAGAACCCGTAAACGACTAGAAAAGCTAAAATCGTGAGCAACAGTCACGCCACCAAATATGCTCCAAGGAACAAAATTTCGATCGCTCCCAGAATCGCTGAACGACTAGAAAAGCTGAAAATCGTGAGCTATATGTCATGCTTTCCCAAATGTGATGCGAAAAATCCTCGAATCCTCAGAAGACCGAAATATTTAGAAATGTTGAAAATCGTTAGCTATAGGTCACGCCGCAAATGTGCTCGAAAATAAAATCCCGGACCGGTCCCAGAACCACGAAACGACTAGAAAAGTCAAATCGTGAGCTATAGGTCACGCTTCCACCAAATCGCCGAGAAACTAAAATCTTCGAATTCTCCAGAACCCCGCACGACTAGAAAAGCTGAAAATCGTGAGCTATAGGTCACGCCGCCAAATGTGTTCAAAAATAAAAATCCTCAGACCGCCCAGAACCCTACAACGACTAGAAGAGCTCAAATTGTGAGCTATAGGTCGTTTTCGCCCAAATCGCCTCCGAATATAAAATAACCGATCGCGCAGAACGCCGGAATGACTAGAAAGGCCGAAAATCATGAACTATAGATTAGTCTTTCGCCAAATGAGTTCAAAAATAAAAATCCCCAAACCGCCCAGAACCTTAGAACGACTAGAAAGTCGAAAATCGTGAGCTATAGGTCACGCCGCCAAATATGCCGCGAAAATTAAAAATCCACTGACCGCCCTTGAACCCCGAACGACTAGAAAAGCCGAAAATCATGAGCTATAGGCCACGGTTTCAACAAAATATGCTCCGAAAATAAAAACCTGACCGCCTTTGAACCCGTAAACGACTAGAAAAGCTAAAATCGTGAGCAATGTGTCACGCCACGAAATATGCTCCGAGGAACAAAATTCTCGATCGCCCCAGAACTGCTGAACGACTAGAAAAGCTGAAAATCGTGAGCTATATGTCATGCCGCCCAAATGTGATGCGAAAAATCCTCAATCCCAGAAGACCGAATATTTAGAAATGTTGAAAATCGTTAGCTATAGGTCACGCCGCAAATGTGCTCGAAAATAAAAATCCCGGATCGGTCCCAGAACCACGAAACGACTAGAAAAGTCGAAATCGTGAGCTATAGGTCACGCTTCCACCAAATCGCCGAGAAACTAAAAATCTTCGAATTCTCCCAGAACTCGGCACGACTAGAAAAGCTGAAAATCGTGAGCTATAGGTCACGCCGCCAAATGTGCTCCAAAAATAAAATCCCTGACCGCGCTTGTAATCCTACAACGACTAGAAGAGCCGAAAATCGTGAGCTATAGGTCGTTTTCGCCAACCGCCTCCAATATAAAATACCCGATCGCTACCAGAACGCTGGAATGACTAGAAAGGCCGAAAATCATGAGCTATAGATCGCCTTTCTACCAAATGAGCTCTCAAAATAAAAATCCCCAAACCGCCCAGAACCTTAGAACGACTAGAAAAGTCGAAAATCGTGAGCTATAGGTCACGCCGCCAAATATGCCGCGAAATTAAAAATCCCAGACCGCCCCAGAACCCCGAACGACTAGAAAAGTCGAAAATCATGAGCTATAGCCCACGCCGACAAAATATGCTCCAAAATAAAAATCCTGACCGCCTCGCTAACCCGTAAACGACTAGAAAAGCTAAAATCGTGAGCAACAGTCACGCCACCAAATCGCCCGAGGAACAAAATTCACCCGATCGCCCCAGAACTGCTGAACGACTAGAACCGCTGAAAATTGTGAGCTATATGTCACGCCGCCCAAATGTGATGCGAAAAATCCTCGAATCCTCCAGAAGACCGAATATTTAGAAATGTTGAAAATCGTTAGCTATAGGTCACGCCGCAAATGTGCTCGAAAATAAAAATCCCGGATCGGTCCCAGAACCCCAAACGACTAGAAAAGCAAATCGTGAGCTATAGGTCACGCCACCAAATCGCCGAGAAACTAAAATCTTCGAATTCTCCCAGAACCCCGGCACGACTAGAAAAGCTGAAAATCGTGAGCTATAGGTCACGCCGCCAAATGTGTTCAAAAATAAAAATCCCTGATCGCCCCAGAACCCTACAACGACTAGAAGAGCTGAAAATCGTGAGCTATAGGTCGTTTTCGCCCAAATCGCTTCCGCAATATAAAATAACCGATCGCTACGCTGAACGCCGGAATGACTAGAAAGGTCGAAAATCATGAACTATAGATCGCCTTTTCTACGAAATGAGTTCAAAAATAAAATCCCCAAACCGCCCAGAACCTTAGAACGACTAGAAAAGCCGAAAATCGTGAGCTATAGGTCACGCCGCCAAATATGTCGCGAAAATTAAAATCCACTGGACCGCCCCAGAACCCTGAACGACTAGAAAAGTCAAAATCATGAGCTATAGGCCACGGTTTCGACAAAATATGCTCCGAAAATAAAAATCCTGACCGCCTCAGAACCCGTAAACGACTAGAAAAGCTAAAATCGTGAGCAACAGTCACGTCACCAAATATGCTCCAAGGAACAAAATTTCCGATCGCCCCCAGAATCGCTGAACGAGTAGAAAAGCCGAAAATCGTGAGCTATATGTCATGCCGCCCAAATGTGATGCGAAAAATCCTCAATCCTCAGAAGACCGAATATTTAGAAATGTTGAAAATCGTTAGCTATAGGTCACGCCGCAAATGTGCTCGAAAATAAAATCCCGGACGGTCCCAGAACCACTAAACGACTAGAAAAGTCAAATCGTGAGCTATAGGTCACGCTTCCACCAACCGCCGAGAAACTAAAAATCTTCGAATTCTCCCAGAACCGGCACGACTAGAAAAGCTGAAAATCGTGAGCTATAGGTCACGCCGCCAAATGTGTCCAAAAATAAAAATCCCAGACCGCCCCAGAACCCTACAACGACTAGAAGAGTTGAAAATTGTGAGCTATAGGTCGTTTTCGCCCAAATCGCCCCGTATTATAAAATAACCGATCGCACGCAACGCTGGAATGACTAGAAAGGCCGAAAATCATGAACTATAGATTAGTCTTTCTACGAAATGAGTCCAAAATAAAAATCCCCAAACCGCCCAGAACCTTAGAACGACTAGAAAGTCGAAAATCGTGAGCTATAGGTCACGCCGCCAAATATGCTGCGAAAATTAAAATCCACTGACCGCCCTTGAACCCCGAACGACTAGAAAAGTCGAAAATCATGAGCTATAGGCCACGGTTTCAACAAAATATGCTCCGAAAATAAAACTCCTGACCGCCTTTGAACCCGTAAACGACTAGAAAAGCTAAAATCGTGAGCAACAGTCACACTTTCCAAATATGCTCCGAGGAACAAAATTCTCCGATCGCTCCCAGAATCTGAACGACTAGAAAAGCTGAAAATCGTGAGCTATATGTCATGCCGCCCAAATGTGATGCGAAAAATCCTCGAACTCTGTGAAGACCGAATATTTAGAAATGTTGAAAATCGTTAGCTATAGGTCACGCCGCAAATGTGCTCGAAAATAAAAACCCGGATCGGGTCCCAGAACCACGAAACGACTAGAAAAGTCAAATCGTGAGCTATAGGTCACGCTTTCCACCAAATCGCCTCGAGAAACTAAAAATCTTCTAATTCTCCAGAACCCCGCACGACTAGAAAAGCTGAAAATCGTGAGCTATAGGTCACGCCGCCAAATGTGCTCAAAAATAAAAATCCCTGACCGCCTTAATCCCACAACGACTAGAAGAGCCGAAAATCGTGAGCTATAGGTCGTTTTCGCCAAACCGCCTGTAATATAAAATACCCGATCGCCGGTGAACGCCGGAATGACTAGAAAGGTCAAAATCATGAGCTATAGATCGCCTCTTCTACCAAATGAGCTCAAAAATAAAAATCCCCAAACCGCCCAGAACCTTAGAACGACTAGAAAGTCGAAAATCGTGAGCTATAGGTCACGCTTACCAAATATGCCGCGAAAATTAAAATCCCTCAGACCGCCCAGAACCCCGAACGACTAGAAAAGCCGAAAATCATGAGCTATAGCCCACGCCGACAAAATATGTCCAAAATAAAAACCCTGACCGCCTCGCTAACCCGTAAACGACTAGAAAAGCTAAAATCGTGAGCAACAGTCACGCCACCAAATCGCCCGAGGAACAAAATTCATCCGATCGCCCCCAGAACTGCTGAACGACTAGAAAAGCTGAAAATTGTGAGCTATATGTCACGCCGCCAAATGTGATGCGAAAAAACTCGAATCCTCCCAGAAGACCGAATATTTAGAAATGTTGAAAATCGTTAGCTATAGGTCACGCCGCAAATGTGCTCGAAAATTAAAAATCCCGGATCGGTCCCAGAACCTCAAACGACTAGAAAAGTCAAATCGTGAGCTATAGGTCACGCCACCAAATCCGCCGAGAAACTAAAATCTTCGAATTCTCCCAGAACCCCGCACGACTAGAAAAGTCAAAATCGTGAGCTATAGGTCACGCCGCCAAATGTGTTCAAAAATAAAAATCCTGATCGCCCAGAACCCTACAACGACTAGAAGAGCTGAAAATCGAGCTATAGGTCGTTTTCGCCCAAATCGCCTCCGAATATAAAATAACCGATCGCGCCTTGAACGCTGGAATGACTAGAAAGGTCGAAAATCATGAACTATAGATTAGTCTTTCTACGAAATGAGTTCAAAATAAAAGTCCCCAAACCGCCCAGAACCTTAGAACGATTAGAAAGTCGAAAATCGTGAGCTATAGGTCGTTTTCGCCCAAATCGCCCGTAATATAAAATAACCGATCGCTACCAGAACGCCGGAATGACTAGAAAGGTCAAAATCATGAACTATAGATCGCCTTTCTACGAAATGAGTTCAAAAATAAAAATCCCAAACCGCCCAGAACCTTAGAACGACTAGAAAGTCGAAAATCGTGAGCTATAGGTCACGCCGCCAAATATGCCGCGAAAATTAAAATCCATTGACCGCCCAGAACCCCGAACGACTAGAAAAGTCAAAATCATGAGCTATAGGCCACGGCGACAAAATATGCTCCGAAATAAAAATCTTGACCGCCTTTGAACCCGTAAACGACTAGAAAAGCTAAAATCGTGAGCAACAGTCACGCCACCAAATATGCCCGAGGAACAAAATTTCGATCGCCCCCAGAACTCGCTGAACGACTAGAAAAGCTGAAAATCGTGAGCTATATGTCATGCCGCCCAAATATGATGCGAAAAATCCTCGAATCCCCAGAAGACCGAATATTTAGAAATGTTGAAAATCGTTAGCTATAGGTCACGCCGCAAATGTGCTCGAAAATAAAAATCCCGGATCGGTCCCAGAACTACTAAACGACTAGAAAAGTTAAAATCGTGAGCTATAGGTCACGCTTCCACCAACCGCCGAGAAACTAAAAATCTTCAATTCTCCCAACCCGCACGACTAGAAAATCAAAATCGTGAGCTATAGGTCACGCCGCCAAATGTGCTCAAAATAAAATCCCCTGATCGCCCAGAACCCCACGACGACTAGAAAAGTCGAAAATCGTGAGCTATATGCCGTGGTTTCGCCAACTGCCCAAAATATAAAAATACCCAGATCGCGCAGAACGAGGAATGACAAGAAAAGCGAAAATCGTGAGCTATAGATCGTTGTTTCGCCTAATGAGTCTCAAAATAAAAATCCCAAACCGCCTCGGTAACCTTAAAAGGACTAGAAAGTCGAAAATCGTGAGCTATAGGTCACGCTGGCCAAATGTGCCGTGAAATTTAAAATCTCTGACCGCCCAGATCCCCGTAACGACTACAAAAGCCGAAAATCATGAGCTATAGGTCACGCCGACAAAATATGTCCAAAATAAAAACTCTGACCGCCTTTGAACCCGTAAACGACTAGAAAAGTTGAAAATCGTGAGCTATAGGTCACGCCGCCGAAATCGCCCGAGGAACAAAATTTCGATCGCACCAGAACTGCTGAACGACTAGAAAAGCTGAAAATCGTGAGGTATATGTCACGCCGCCCAATGTGATGCGAAAAAATCCTCGAATCCTTCTCAGAAGACCGAATGTTTGGAAAAGTTGAAAATCGTTAGCTATAGGTCACGCCGGCAAATGTGCTCAAAAATAAAACCTCGGACTTGTCCAAAGAACCCCGTAACGATTAGGAAAGCCGAAATCGTGAGCTATAGGTCACGCCGACCAAATCGCCGAGAAACAAAAATATTCGAATTCTCCCAGAACCTCGCACGACTAGAAAAGTCGAAAATCGTGAGCTATAGGTCACGCCGCCAAATGTGCTCAAAAATAAAATCCTCAGATCGCCTCAGAACCCCACGACGACTAGAAAAGCCAAAATCGTGAGCTATAGGTCAAGTTTTGGCCAACCGCCCAAAATATAAAAATACCTGATCGCACGGAACACCGGAATGACTAGAAAAGTCAAAATCGTGAGCTATAGATCGCCTTCTACCAAATGAGTCCGAATAATAAAAATCCCCAAACCGCCTCGGTAACCTTAGAAGGACTAGAAAGATGAAAATCGTGAGCTATAGGTCACG